>JAHBCN010013806.1:23827-35601 GCA_019359885.1 Listronotus oregonensis
TAAACGCCCTGTAAAAAATCGGTCTATCGCAATAAATTCTAAAAAAAAAAATGCCTTAAGAAAGTTTTTATCAAAATTAATTATCTTTATTAATAAGAAAGTTATGGGGCTTTAAAAAAAAATCGACGAAATTCGAGAAACGCCATCTAGTGGCCAAACGATAAGAGATAGCAAAGTTTTGTTAGCGCCAGTAGTTTTATTATTAAATTTGAGCCCGGGGACACCTTGGTCAATTTTGTTTTTCCCCCTTTCAAATAAGGGTTTTCCCCATAAGAACGCGTTCAGTTTGGGACACCCTGTACAGTTTTCTTTGGGAAATTTTAGGTTTTCGCAGATGCTTTCGAGCGATAAAAAGTTTACCACGATTTCGACGTGGGAACCTGCTGAAAATAGCCCCCAAAGTCCCAAAATTGAGTTTCCCGCAAATATCTGCCAAAATATGCGAATTAGAGAATTTTTGTTTAGACAAAAAATGAAGATCACCTCGAAATCTACAAAAATGGTCCCTAGCATTTTTTCGCAACACCAATATTTTTCGCAAAAATGGCCGTCTAAAAATCCATAACATTCCACACACACAAGAAATTCTGGTGTACGGGTTTGGAAATGCATTGTTGTCCGTCTGTTGGACTTAAAAGGAAAAAAGTACATTTAGAAACTAGACACTCTAAGCTTTTAAATGCTGTGCATTAATTTCATTTCAATAGATGATGAGTTTTTGATTCGCGTTTATTCTACAGATTTTCTGGAACTCAGAAAACGGCTAAAAATGCAGATGCGCAAAACAATTTTTTATCAAAATGCAAGAAAGATAGTGAGGGAAATTTTCTGGGATCATTGAACACTTGCTAAGGTCTCATTATAAAAAAGAAATGTTAATAACAAACCTTTTTTTTTTTTAAATATCAATAAATTAATAAGATACTCTCAAAATATTGTAAAAAAAACTTACCGCTTTTTTTAATATTCTAGAAAAATCAAAATGGACCCAAACTCATATGCAATGATAGGTACGGGTTTTCAAGGAAGTTTAAAGGTGTATGAAAGCCCAATACTGTAGAACAAAATTGTCCAGGCGTGCAGGGCAGCGGGAATAGGGGATTGGCCCTGGAGTTTGCGCAATGAATAGTAGGTCAGAGTCGGACTTCCATAATTCTTAGTTACTATCTATAAAGTTGACATCATCAAATGTCAAATTCGCATTCACTGTTTTTTTTTATTTTTGCACAAAATTGTTGGTTATTAAACGATACTACCATAGAATATTTAAAATTATTGTGTAATATTGGATTTTATATCATCTGATATAATATGGAAAGAATAGATGGCGCCACTTTACAGCCTTCTATTTAAATGGTCGATATTTTTGGGAGTTTTGTATTTTTACCAAAAATCTTTGTAAATAAATAAAAACACGATTTTTTAAAAATAAATTTTAAACATTGTATGATAGTTTAATGTACTTATCACCAATTTTGTGATAAAAGAAGGGCAAGATAGTGTAAATGAGTTTAATCTAATCCTAAGATTGTGGTTGTACATTAAAAAATGAAAATTTTTATAACTGCTTTTTAGGCATATACTTTTCACTAATAACAAACATTTATAAGACAGAATAACAGTGGTTAAAAATGTTTAGTAAACGTTGGTACCTAGGTATCCATTGTAGCAGTAACCGTTAATCCGTTAAATATTATGTGTCTACAGTATGTCGAGCTTGTGAAAAGTTGATAATGTAAGTTTAAGAAACCAAAAATCTAATTTCTTTTTAAACAAAGACAAAAAAAGCCAAAAAGAACTTTAACATAAAATTGTACTTTCTTTCATTCAATTAGAGGGACCTGTATATATTAAAATTTGCCTGCTCTGCCCAGTAATTAATAATTTTGATCCTTTAAAAGAATGTACTAAATTATTAAATGAAATAAAAGTACCTAAATGTAAACCTTATTTCTTTTTAATAATCCACAGAAATACACAAACATTGTGGAAATCATCGAGAAGATAGTTAAGATTGCATTACTTTTCTCACTGCTATTTCCTATGAAATTTTCATTTTCTATTATTCATAATTGATATATTATTATTTATTCGGTTACCTAACGTTACGTCTCATAAGAAGCAAGCAATTTAAATATAAGAAATACTTACCTAAAGTAAAAAATGCCGGGTATGTTACCCTTAGATTTGCAAAACAAAACCATACAACCTCTAGTCATTTTGTTACGATATTATAAGTAACAAACAATAAACACAAAATTATAGTCACAATTTAATAAACACTAATCACTAAAATAAGAAGGTTTTCATCAATCCAAAAAACTTCTGCAACCACAAAATATAATCACACAAAGCAAAACAATCGAAACTAATACGGCTCATAAAGTATAATTTTTGCCTAACTACACACTGATTTATCAGTGTGTAAATAGGCAACACATTAAATTATTCGTGGAATTTCGTTATTGCGCAAAATCGGCGGGGCGAACTCTGACAGTTATTTTCATACTGGCTGGACATTTTTTGATCGAATGGGCCATAGCATTGGGCTTCCATACACCTTTAAACTTCCTTGGGGTTTTTCCATTCCGATGAACTTTAAATGATTAAAAAATTTACATTATTGTCCGATTAATGGAAAATTCGTCCGCCCGCTTGTAAGTGAATCCCTGAAGATAGCGGCATTCTAGCGGTAGAGCGGCAGCTGAAATTAGGGGACTTTTGGGTCCCGTTATCTCGAAAACTATCAATTTTTCGCAAAAATTATAAGGACCATTTTTGTATATTACAAGGCGATCTTCATTTTGTGTCTTAACAAACATTCTCCAATTCGCATATTTTGGCAGATATTAGCGGGAAACCCATTTTTTGGGCTTTGAGGGGCCATTTTCAGATTGCAAACTTTAAAATGCATTTCGAAAATGCATTTTTCTAATGCACAAACACAGTTTTTCATTTCCCATTAATTAAATTTGTTCACAAAGTGTGTAGACGTTCATACGAATGATATGCAAAAAACCGCATTGGAATCCACCTTACTACACAAAAAATCCATCGTAAGGCTTATTTTTGCGCTACGTTTCCTCGACTAAGATTTTTTAAAAATGACCGAGTAGACTGAACCCTTAATATGCGATTTTTCATAGGTATTTTGGGTTCGGATCCCAAGAAAAAAACTGTTTTACTTTACGGCCACTTGGACGTCCAACCTGCTCTTAAAGAGGATGGATGGGACACTGAACCCTTCGTTTTGACTGAAAAAGACGGAAAGTTGTACGGACGTGGAGCATCGGATGATAAAGGCCCTGTTTTAGGCTGGATTCATGCATTGGAATCTTACAAAGCTATTGGAGCAGATATTCCCGTAATTATTACCATATCTTAAAACTAATTTAATTAAATTAATATTTTTAATTAATTTAATTAAATTAGTTAATTTAATTGCCTTAATTAATATAATTAATTTCATTAATTCAATTATTAAAATTAAAAAAAAATGATTTATTTAAGGTAGCTCACTCGCGACAGTTGTAGACAAAAAGTATCGCCTTATAGTAAGTAAAACCCGACCCGTCTACAAGTCAAATCGAGATTTAGATGAGCATCTTTTATCTTTGTCTCTTTCATGCCATCCGCGCAGCACTCGCCCATTTCTCTCTCTAACAAAAATTGATTGTTGAACGAGCCGGCACTAGTACTAGTATGGATCATTATATTTTTTCCTATTTTAGTTTAATTCGTGATGCAGTATTTTGAATGGACCACAAATTTACTGCTTTACCATAAGCTAGAGGTTCTCAATGCTTGAAAATATTAATTTGGTAGGAGACTGTACACATAACACATGAGGTTTGTTTATTATTCAGTAATATTTTACACTATTTTACACTTTTTGGACCTACCTAGTCCTGAAATACATCTTCCATAAGAGCGATTTCTGTAAAAAAGAATAAAATAGTGTACATTATTTCTTAATAACAAACAGACCTAGTAAACGTTCAAAAATTAATATACAGGGTGTCCCAGAATATGTGGGCAATCTCTGGGAATCTAATAGAAAACCTTAAAATATTATGACCCATAAACTTTTTTCCTATGAGCCTCCCCTACGGAGATACAGGTACATAACGGACGCCCCTGGAAATCGTTTTTGTTTAAATAACTTTTAAAATACTGGGCGTAATTTAATATTATTTTAATATAATGGTTACTAGATAAGTCTTCTTAAAATGAACCTATTCAATTAATTTGGCTTATTTAGTTTGCCAGATCGGACTAGCTCTGACACAATAATAGCAATTTTTTAAGACCCTGTATGATAAAGGCTTAACAATATTATTTTTAGATAGCTTTAACCTTAAACTAAAAAAAAGGTACTCTTGTTTGACATCGATAAAATCAACTGTTTACGAGAAATAAAATATCATGGTTGGTAATTTTTTTTACATTATACTGGGGTTTTCTAATTGTACGTCAATATTAGGGAAATCAATTTTTGGGTCCATTTTAAGAAGAAAACTTCATATGAACATATGTCCTAAACGTCTTAACTTTTGAAATACAGGGTGGTAAAATTTTCTAAAATAAATCATTTATTATTAAAATCTGTAATACCACTTTAGATATTTTAATGAAATTTGGCATATAAGTACTATGTATCAAGAAGCCTCTTTTAGTGTACCACATTTTTTTTTATTTTCACCAGATAAAAAATAAAATATCTAAAGTGGTATTACAGATATTAATAATAAATGATTTATTTTTAAAAAATTTACAACCCTGTATCTCAAAAGTTAAGACGTTTAGGACATACGTTCATATAAAGTTTTCTTCTTAAAATGAACCCAAAAATTGCCTCTTAAATATTGACGTACAATTAGAAAACACCCTGTATAATGTAAAAAAAATTACCAAACATAATATTTTATTTCTCGTTAACAGTTGATTTTATCGATGTCAATCAGGAGTACCTTTTTTTGTTTTATGTTAAAGCTATCCAAAAATAATATTGTTGAGGCTTTATCATACAGGGTGTCAAAAAAATTGCGATTATTGTGTCAGAGCTAGTCCGTCCCTGGCAAACTAAATAAGCCAAATATGATTTAATGGGTTCGTTTTAAGAAGCGTATCTTTATAATAACATCATATTAAAAAATATGTATTACATTACGGGCCATAAAAGTTTTTAAAAAGTTTTTATTAGATTTCCAGGTTCCGTTTTGGACACCTGTACCTTTGTAGGGAAGGCTCCTAGGAAAAAAGTTTATGGGGACTTGTCATAATATTTTTAGGTTTTCTATTAGATTCTGAGAGATTGTCCACATATTCTGGGACACCCTGTATTTAAAGGGGTTAGACCACTGTAAAAGACGAGAAACGGTCATTTTTGCGATTTTTTTTGCGAACAGAAACACTCTAGACGAAAACGGTTTTCAGCGTTTTATTAAAAAACCTTTTAAAGTATATTTTCTCCCATTTACACCTTTTCAATATGCAGCGAGATGGCGCTGCAGTCGTCCAAGTATTGGCGTCCCCGGCGTGAAGCAGTTTTCGGGCGAAAATGATTTGCGGCCGGAGCTCGTACTGGGACAAATTTGATAAAAGTTTTATAAACTAGAATGTTTAAACTACTGAAATACCTGGACGATTATAAAAATATTGATTATTATCAAAATGGTCTAATTTTCAGGAAAAAATATCTCATATAATCGTTAATTACAAATAACTTTTAAAGATAGAAAAGAAAACTCAGGTACTTTACTACAAAAAAGTATTTTAAATTACAAGATCCAGTCGATTAATCAATCAGAAATATGACTTTCGTATTCGGCCGACTTGAAAAACATGGTTTCGAGGAAAACGCGTATAAAGATAAACTTCATGTTTCCGATGGAATATATATGTAAATACCTTCGGTTCATAAATGGCATTTCACAGGTACTCGCCTAGTTTTCGCCAAAAAAAAGCAAAGGAAACTGTTCCCGGGTATAAAATCGATTGTCCCGTATTCTTTAGACTCTAAGCTATCATTTAAGACCAAAAAATTAATCGATTTTTAAACCCGCACAGTGGCCTACCCCTCAACAAAACCCCGGTCAAAAAATTTAGTTTTTTTTTAATTTTCTAATACCTTGATTTATATCGCAAGAACCGTTTGTGAGATATTCCAAAATAAATGCATGGCACAATTTGATTGTTAATATCTCGGTTCACGTTCTCGTTCATGTTTCGTTTTTTTTAGTTAGATAAAGACACTTTATTAACCCTGTATTCTCTCTATAGTAAGCGGCCATAAAAGCTAGGCATCCCAACAAGTCAACTAAGTTGGTTGGAACTGTTCGCCTAAACCGGCTAACCACAACAAAGTTCACTTTCCTGGGTGCCAGGACACAGGGGAATACAGGGCAATGAAAATACAGACTCCTGGCCAGGGAGGGCTCCGCAGCAATGTTTGTGGGTCCTGAACCTGTTTTTGAAATACCAAAAGCCTCGGTTCGTGGCTACATGACTCGGTGGATTCAAACACAACATCAGTCATACTGGAACCACATTCCAAGGCAAAATCACAATAAATCAATGTTGGACTCACCATCGAAAGCATTGACAAGTGAATTACTAAAATTAAATAGGAATCAGATTAGAATAGTGACAGGATTAATAACCGGACACTGCACCCTAAGAAAACATATGCACACTATGGGCATCTATAGAGAAGAACCCATTTGCAGACTATGTGAGAAGAGGAAGAGAAGTCTCACATCATATATGAGTTCCCTACACTTACATACTGGAGAACAAATCAAAAACCTCATGGTGGACACTAACCACCAGGAGGCTGGAGACCAGAAAAGAACAGTAAAAGGGCTACTATACCTATCTAAGGGGTCAAACCTTTTTAACTGAAACAAATACACAAGAGATACAACAAGCCCTGTAGGCTGCAGTGTCGAGGCGGACAAAACCTCAACTTGTGTATTTGTTTTATCAATCAATCAATCAACCCTGTATTTTAATTTCATTAAATTGTTAAAAAAATCGGTTGTACGGGTGAACTACCTGAAATTAATTAATTTAATTAAACCGGCTTAATTAAAATTAAATTAAATTATTTTAATTAAATGACCAACTGATGTTTGATAAAATATATTTTTAGGTCAATATTAAGTTTGTTTTTGAAGGAATGGAAGAGTCTGGTAGTGTAGGACTGGACACGCTGCTCTACAGTGAGCAGGATAAATTTTTGAAAGGTGTTGACTATGTTTGCATCTCGGACAACTACTGGCTGGGCACTGAAAAGCCGTGTATAACTTACGGGTTACGAGGAATGTGCTATTTTCATATTGAAATTGAATGCGCGGCAAAAGATCTGCATAGTGGGGTGTATGGTGGTACAGTGTAAGTATTTTTATGGTTTGTCGGAAATTGGTAGGAACAAACCGCCATCAATAACGATATGCAGCTCAACGAAGTTATAAAATAACTAGAGAGATCGCGGCCTTTAAAAAACGACAAGGAAAATGTCATTTCAGCCATATTGGTCCCACCCGGCAGTCCGAAGCGGTTTAAATTGTGTTTTTGTTTAGTTTCCATATATGTAAGAAGTTTTTTGCTGTGATTGATGGACATTTTATAATTTTGAACAATAATAAGAAAGTGTTTAGTTCCAGGTTGTGACAATTTGGAAGATAAGGAGGAGAATTTGGGTGGAAAAACAATTCACATGTGCGTATTCAATAAAAAATGTATTTAATTATAATTCATGCTGTTTAAAGGGAGAATTTGCTTTTATTTGCTGATAGATCAGACATATAAGTTGGGTTAAAAAAAAAAAAGCGGCTTGGATACATTCAACTTTTTCCTATATATTTACTTTGAAAATTTTAATAAATAGCAAAATTATTGTAGGTTAATAGGATTAAACTGAATTAAAAACCGCTCAGTAACAAAATGTATATTAAAATTCCAGTTGGCGTTGTTTTGGCAAATAGTAACATTTTGAGTAGCTCAAATTGATTAGTTTTGTTTAAGTTAATCTATTTTCATAATGCCAGCTTAATATTTTTTGTTTTTGGTCTTATCTCTTTAGAAAATTCTTAAATAAACTTGATCCTCTCAACAGACTAAAATGTATTCTGCTAATACCTATAAAATTAAATTAATGCTTTTTTATTAATAGAATACCCAAAAATGAGATCAAAAGAACATCAGGCTTAAAAGCAATGGGACTTACAAACCGAAGGCAAAAATCGCCCTCGGGAGATGTCGCGGGCTTTGTGGAAAAAGCTGGGGACTTACCCAAAGATGAATCTGTGGTTGTATAAAATGGTAATAAGACCCATAATAACCTACGGCTCATTTGCCTGGGGGGCAAGGGTCACGCAGACCGTAGCAACCAGACAACTTCAAAGTGTGCAAAGGCTAGCATGCGTTTGCATCACGGGAGCTATGAGAACAACCCCAACCGCAGCCCTGGAAGTGCTGGTAAACCTGCCGCCACTCCACATTTACATACAGGGAGAAGTAAAGGCGGTACTGTATAGACTCAAACGAGGTCAAAGTCCAATTATAGGACATCAAAGGACCTCAAGATGGGAAATAGAGGAGGACCAAGAGGTCAGCTCATTGTTTGAGATGCCCTCGGACAGGTCAACCCCTCGTTTCATCTTCAACAGACACTCTCGGATTGTCATACCAGAGAGGGAGGACTGGAAAGAAGGCCCTCCAATCAGAGCCGATCACATCTGGTATACAGATGGCTCCAAGACCAACAAGGGAGTAGGAGCTGGCATCTAAGGAGACAAGCCTAAGAAAATATAACCTTAAGTCTTGGTCAGCACGCCACGGTTTTCCAAGCGGAAATCGCAATTGTGCCGTACTGATTAAAGAAAAAGGGAGTAAATGAAAACACATCGTCATTTACTCAGACAGCCAAGCGGCCCTGAAGGCCATCAGTTCTCCAAAAGTTAATTCCAAACTAGTGGGGGACTGTATACAGGCCCTGGAAAAAGTCGGCTTGGCAAACAAACTTACGGTAGCCTGGGTATCAGGCCACAAGGGCCACCCAGGTAACGAAGAGGCCGACGACCTAGCCAAAAGAGGATCAGCCATGGAAATGGTAGGCCCCGAGCCATTCTGTGGAATCTCGGCGGGCCTCCTTAAAACAACTATTAAGAGCTGGGTAGACAGAGAGTTTTAAAGCTGGTGGGTACAAACACCAGGACAACGACAGGCAAAGCAGTTCATTAAGACCTGCTCGGCCAAGTTTACCTCGGACCTACTGAGCCACAGTCGTAAGGTCGTAAGGGTAACGGTAGGTCAACTAACAGGACATTGCAAACTCAACAAGCACCTGGAAAGAATAGGCCTGGTGGAAGATAGCCTGTGTAGGTTCTGCCAGGAGGCTGAAGAAGACACCGTTACATTGTGGTGTTCACTGCTAGAAGGGACACTATGAGCTTAGGTTTAAAAAAAGGCTTGGTGAGTAAAAGCCAAAAACCGGCAAGATATATGGAGTGGCCAGTGTCAAGACTCTGGAGTCTAGTTAAGAAAACGGGCCTGGGCAAGGTACTCTAAAGAACAATAGGAGAAACCACAATAAATCTGGTAAGGTTGCAGTGGTGGAGATGGCAATCCGCTCAAATAATCTTATCTAATCTACAAACCGAAGCTCTCCAAGGATGGTATCTTTTCATCTTTCCCAAAGATTTTATTTGGCTACATTTGAATTATGGTCGGTTCTTTCTTGCTTATTTTCAGTGATATAGGGGATACCCCCATGGATACTCCGATGATATGTTTACAAATTTTTTATGTTTTAATATTTTTTTTACCAAAATAAATAGGATGTCTAGGTAGTTTTTTTAGTTTTTCATTTTAAACCAAAACTTAACGATCAGGTAAGTATTTATGTATTTGCAAAACTTATACCATTTTGTACAATATATGAATCTTCTAATTTATTTTGTAAGTTATTATAGTGCACCTATAAATGATTACAAAAATAAATACAAAAGTGCTGAATACGACTCTGTCGAGTCGCCCATATTGGTCCCACTTTGTTTACGCCAAATATTTAACGTGTGTAGCATTGGTTGCGTTCTCTCTAGTTCCTTTTATAACCTGGGTGATGCAGCTTTTGCTAAACATATTTTTTTTTAGACATGAAGCAATGACAGATTTAGTTTATATCTTAGGAACTTTAGTGAACAAGAATGCTGAGATTTTAGTACCGGGCCTATATAATGAAGTGGCTCCCTTAACGAAGGAAGAAGAAAAACTGTATGAAAAGATATTTTTTAATGTAACAGAATACAAAACTGATATTGGTTCAAAAAAGTTACTGCATAACGAAAACAAAGAAAGAATCCTGATGCACAGATGGAGATATCCATCTCTGTCTATTCATGGTAAAATATCTATATACCTCAAGGAAGTTTAAAGGTGTATGGAAGCCCAATACTGTAGAACAAAATTGTCCAGGCGTGCAGGGCAGCGGGAATCGGGGGATTGGCCCTGCGGAGTTTGCGCAATAAATAGTAGGTCAGATCCGGAGTTCCATAATTCTTTGTTACTATCTATAAAGTTGACATCATCAAATGTCAAATTCAAGCATTCATTGTTTTTTTTTAATTTTTGCACAAAATTGTTGGTTATTAAACGATACTACCATAGAATATTTAAAATTATTGTATAATATTGGATTTTATATCATCTGATATAATATGGAAAGAATAGATGGCGCCACTTTACAGCCTTTTATTTAAATGGTCGATATTTTTGGGAGTTTTGTATTTTTACCAAAAATCTTAGTAAATAAATAAAAACACGATTTGTGTTTTTATTTATTTACTTGTGTGTAAATTTCAAACATTGTATGATAGTTTCATGTACTTATCACCAATTTTGTGATAAAAGAAGGGCAAGATAGTGTAAATGAGTTTAATCTTATCCTAAGATTGTGGTTGTACATTAAAAAGTGAAAATTTTTATAACTGCTTTTTAGGCATATACTTTTCACTAATAACAAACATTCATTAGACAGAATAACAGTGGTTAATAATGTTTAGTAACCTTTGGTACCTAGGTATCCATTGTAACAGTAACCGTTAAATATTATGTGTCTACAGTATGTCGAGCTTAGAGTTGATAATGTAAGTTTAAGAAACCAAAAATCTAATTTCTTTTTAAACAAATACAGAAAAAGCAAAAAGGAACTTTAACATAAAATTGTACTTTCTTTTATTCAATTAAAGGGACCTGTATAAATTAAAATTTGCCTGGTCTGCCCAGTAATTAATAATTTTATCCTTTAAAAGAATGTACTAAATTTTAAATGAAATAAAAGTACCTAAATGTAAACCTTATTTCTTTTAATAATCCACAGAAATACACAAACATTGTGGAAATCATCTAAAAGATAGTTAAGTTGCCCTTTTCTCACTGCTATTTCCTATGAAATTTTCATTTTCTATAATTCATAATTGATATATTATTATTTATTCGGTTACCTAACGTTACATCTCATAAGAAGCACCTAATTTAAATATAAAAATACTTACCTAAAGTAAAAAATCCGGTATTTACCCTTAGATTTGCAAGATAAAACCATACTACCTCTAGTCATTTTGTTACGATATTATAAGTAACAAACAATAAACATAAAATTATAGTCACAATTTAATAAACACTAATCACTAAAATAAGAAGGTTTTTATCAATTTAAAAAATAATACGGCTCTCATAAAAGTATAATGTGTTGCCTAACTACACACTGA
>JAHBCN010013807.1:0-23795 GCA_019359885.1 Listronotus oregonensis
AAAAAAAAAAATTACTAAAAAAAAATAATTTATCATAGTGATTTAATTTTAGAATGCTGTTGCTTAAAATATGAAGTAATTTTATTTAGGTGAACAACTTTTTGACCCTTATAAATTAACCCTTATTATAGCTTAATTAAAAAAGAAAATTGCCCAAAAAATGAATAGCTTGACAGATTTATTAAATAAAAATATTACTGCCTGAAATATTACCTATTTTTTTCTGTTGCAAATTTTTAATCCTTAAAAACCACCCCTTACAATATTGTAATTCTTATAAACCAATATAATAGATATAAATAGAAAAAAAAGTAGAATTTCACACAAAAATTATACCGGTAAAAGTATACCGGTTGTATGGAATATTGTGCTCCAAAGTGGGCTATTCGAATTTTTCGAAAAAAAAATGATTGGTTTTTTAAACATTGCTCCTTTAGTTTTAATGGTAGAAAGTTTTTTCAAAGATAATTTTGTAGCGTTTTTTAAAAGCTACAAGGCTATGTGAATTAAATCCTTCTAAATCCCTTACTTTTTAAGTGGAATGAGTTTAAAGGGCTAGAATAAGCTGGTGCTCGCTCGTAGATAGAGGCTCTAAACGGCCATATTTCGCCAAATATTTGTTGTACAAAAAAATCTATGTAATAAAAAGTCCTTGTTATCCAAAAAGCAACAACTCGGTACTCCAGCATTTTTTTCGTATCTCCAGTGTTGTTGAGGTTATTTTAAAGAAAATGCCTACTTGTATATTATTTACGAAATTGCGGAAATTATTTTTCACTCTAATCTCCCACTTTTCCAAAATTAAGGATTTTAATTTGGTTAAACTTCTAGGATATATTAATTATACAAATAAAAAAAAATCGCAGAAGGGTACAGACCAATTTTAATTAAGAGGAGAATAGGGGGGTTGTTTTTAATGATATTGATGAAAAGTAGGGACCGACTTTATTTTTATAATAACTCGCTCAATTTTCAGGCTAGAAAGTATTTTTTTATTTTAAAAAAAGAGGTCCAATTATATACTTTAAAAAAGACCCTATATGTTTTCCTTAAATAATGCAAACTTTTCCCGCTATTTGACTTTGAATCTTTTAAATTTAGCATTTGACGAACAAAAGAGAGAAATTATAAAAAAAAACATTTTTTTTAGGTTTTTTTTTAAGTTTTAATTTTACTATTTACAGTTTTTGATAAAATGCATAATTTTAGAGTTATTTGTGAAAAACCCATTTAAAAAGTTGATTTTGTCGTCGAATAACTCTTACTTTCAATCGCGAATAACTCAAACAATATTAGTTTTAGGAAAAAATGTATAGTACATTTTTTTACTAAAAATTACTTTCTTTATCGATTTCTGTAATTAAAATGTAATACAAAATTTGCACCCCCAAGATAGGGTGGCAACCATCCCCAGGATAAAAGCACACCTCGGCATGATATAAACTATGATCCTTGGGCTATTCCCTACCTTCTGTAAAAAATTTCAGGTAAATCCACGCAGGACAACTCCTCGGATGAAAACAGGAAAGAAAGTTTCTATAAACACAGGTCCCAAAACTTCTTAACTTTTAAACTAGAGAGTGGTAAAGTTTTAAGCAAAAAAAAAATAAAAATATATTTTATTAATGTGGATAAAAATAGACGGGTGAAATTCGGAACAGATGTTAACATTTTTTAAGGTTTTCTTACAACAATATTTGTAATTATCTGCTCCTTTGAAAAAGGGTTGAAATCTGTAAACCTTAGTATTTTTTTCACTGTATTTTTTTTAAGATTGAAAATTTTATTTAAGAAATGGTTTATAAAAGTCTTACCTAATTAGAAACTTTTGGTCCTGTAAAATATGTTCGTAAATTATGCTGTTTCCAAGTAAAAAAAATTAATACATATCTGCAACACGAAATCAGCAGTACAAATAGGCTATCTATCCCAAATATCGTGCGTTCATGTTAAATATTATTAGTCTATAGTTGAAAAGTTAAGAAGTTTAGGACATATGTTCATAAAAACTTTTTTTCATATTTTCATCCAAGGAATCCGCCTGTAAAATTTTTCGCAACATTTAAGAAACACTTTGTATAGTAGAAAAATTAGATGACAGAAAATATTTATTTTGGCAGAATAAGTAAAACACACTACCCACAGGCATAGTAAATAGCTTATTACGCACGGTAAAGTAAACGCACGTAAAGTAAACGCACGGAAAATATTATCGAAGTAGGTACTTACATGCTAAATCAATACCACAAAGGAGATCGTTAATAATGCCATGAGTAGACCATGATAGCGCGTCGACAGCTGTAGTCATAGAAACGGCAAACATACAAACATTTTTGAATAAAACCCATAGACATTTAAGTTATTTAGTTTATTTAATTTATTTAATTTGTTTTTGTATTAATAAAGACTATTTATCTGGTTAAAAAATATTATTTATGGCCAATAACATGCATACCAAACTTAAAAAAATCATTTTTAATTATCCATCGGAACTTTTAATCAATTTTTGGGTATGAATCACATTAAGTCAGTAAGTAACTGTAGGTGGTCATAGGTAAAGTTTAGTACGAAATGCGTAAAGCAATTACGCACTTATGGAAAATAAACGTAATAGCTGCTACGCTGCTTCGTGCGTTATTTTTCTATTCGTGCTTAATATGCTACTTACAACTCTTATTACGTAATATACTATTACCTAAATGCTTTTTAAATCACTCACTGAACCCTTTCCGCTTCAAATTATTTATAACCACCGATTGACTTTAAATTTAGAGAGTACTTGTAAAATGACAATAGTAATAAAACTTATATAACGCCGATATCCGCTTTTAGCCCACTGAACCTTATACCCCCTTCTCAGGAGTTGGTAATGGAAATATTTAAAGAAGAAAATTAAAAGTAAGACTTATATGAAGCAGAAATAATAATATAATTATTTGATAACCTAATACTTTTAGGTCTTTTAAAATGTCAAAAACACATGCTTTTTACCTGTTTTTTTGCGAATCACTCCAAAACCTTGCCATTATATACATAAAAACATTTTTATCCAAAAATAGGCTTTAAAAAAAAGTAATGTGACTTTTTTATTTATTGTTGAAGACGCAATACAAAGCGACTTAGGGTTATGGGTCTTTAAAGACGATTTTGTGTTTGCCGTTACTTTAATTTAGAATGTTATTGGTAAATAAAGGAAAAACTAGACCTTTTTACAGGAATTATATCTTATGTATTTTAAATCCGTGTGCAACGTAATAAGGCTTTTAAAACAAGCACTAGTTTTTAGGACATAAATTAGGTAAAGTATGATAAAAATGAAATGTGTCGCTCGAATTTTTGAAAAAAAAAATTAGCAATAAAACTGGCTTTATACCTAGTATTGTAAAAATTTATCTTAACCCATAAATAATTTACCTTATTTATGCCCAAAAGTTTTTATGATTATAAAAGCAAAATATATTTTTAGTATATAGTATAGTAAAGTATATTAAATAAGGAGTGTTTTGAGTTTTGTTTATCTAAAAAAGTGCAAATATTATCCTGTAGTATAAAACCAGTCTGGTAAAATGATAATATTATACTTTTTAAGTATTTTTCAGGTGGTTTGTTGTTTTTGATAATTGTGTTTTTACTTCATCTCACTTACTTACTTACTTCATTTGGTTGACTACAAAGAAAATGTGTACAGTGCCTGGTTATTACATTTAATTTACTATACCATTCACTGGTCTTCACTTAAACACTGCTTTTTTCTGTAAAAAGTTGGTTTAAAAGCTTATTGTCATTAACTGTACCTGGACCAACAATCGGTAAATGACTGGGGTAAATGCACACGGACACGCACAGGCTCACTTGCATATGCACACACACACAAAAATACACACTCACTATTAGGTTAGTTGTGGTTATTAATAAGAATTTTTTTTCATATTTTTATCCAAGGAGTCCGCCTGTAAATTTTTTTGCAACATTAAAGAGACGCTTTGTATAATACAAAAATTAGATGACAAAAAATATTTATTTTGGTAGAATAAAAAAAATTTAGGACTTGGTTAATAAAAAGTAGTAACATACACTACCTTAGCAATTTACAGTAGGTAAACCTACATATTACCTAAATGCTTTTTAAATCACTTACTAAACCCTTTCGGCTTAAAATTCTTTATAACTGCACCAATTGACTTTAAATTTAGAGAGTAGTTGTAAAATGACGAAAGTAACAAAATCCATAAAGCGCTAACATGCGCTTTCAGCCCACTGAACCTTTTACCCCCTTCTCAGGAAGTGTTAATAATAATATTTAAATAAAAAATTTACAGGTAATCTTATATTTAGCAGATATTGTAATATAAAGGTTATTTGATAACCTAATACTTTTGGGTTTTTGAAAATGTCGAAAAAAAAGTTTTTTACCTGTTTTTTTCGCGAATCACTCCAAAATTTTGCATTTTATATACATAAAAAAACATTTTTATCTAAAATAAGGCTTTTAAAAAAAGTAATGTGACTTCTTTATTTATTGTTGTAGACGCAATACCAATCGAGTTAGGGTTATGACTCTATAAAGACGATTTTTTGGTTGCCGTAAATTTAATTTAGAATGTCATTGGTAAATAAAGTTGTATTTGTGTTGGTATTTTAATGGCATGAGAATAAAATGAAATATAGCTTTTTAAAATTACAATAAATAATAAGTAATATTATGAGCGTAAAAGTTATTTTTTATTTATTATATTACCATCTTTAAAAGGCTTTCAAATATTGAAAATATTTGTTTCCTATAATTTTATTGTAGTGCGTAGTTTTTAAGGGATGGATCATTTTAACAAATAATATTCTATGTCATACATACTATAGGGATATATTTTTTCTATATAAATACTACAATAAAAAACGTTTTAAACAGCTTAAAAACATTTTTTGATGATTTCATTACAGAGACAGTTTGTTTGGGACAAGGACAAGCAACATTGTGAAATAGCATAAATCAAATTCCACAATAAAAAACTGTAAATATTTGATCTTTTTACACTGTGCAGCTATGGTCCTTAATTATTTTAATAAAGGGTGTAGTTTTCCCCTCTTTAAAAATAAAAAGCACATGTAGCGCGTACACACAATTTAAGTGAAGGGTAAGGTAAGCCTAATACCAAATTTTTAGTTAAATCGTTTTATTTATAAGTATTTTAAAGGTAATACTCTATTTTTTCTTTAGTGACTGGACTATTTTTAGTCTTCCATAGCTGATTTTTTTAAGGAAAACCTATAGGCCCTTCAGTTCATTCTTCTAATTTCATGTGACTATATTAAATATGGAGTTTTTGAGTTTTACTTGTCTGAAAAAAAGTGTAAATATTATCCTGCAGTATAAAAGGAGTCTGGTAAAATGATAATATTATACTTTTTAAGGGTTTCTCAGGTGGTTTGTTGTTTTTGTAAATTGTGTTTTTATTTTATCTTACTTACTTACTTCATTTGGTTAACTACAAAGAAAAAGTATAAAGTTCATTTACATGTAATTTACTAGTCTTTACTTAAACACTGCTTTTCTTGCAAAAAAGTTGCTTTATTTATTTATTTATTTCTATTCTTCATTACATAGGTTCCATTATTGAGAACAAAGCATGCGTCAAATATAAAACTTAACCTAATAACAATAAATATTTAAATACACAAATTTAATTACTTAAAATTACAAAATGCAATTACAAATTTAAATAAAGAACGTAAATATATTGTACAAATTATTACACAAACAAGAGACATAGAGACATAAAAAGCCACCAGAGGAAAATAAAAACTTACAAGTATTATAGATACTGATATTAATATTAGATTAAAGAAATCCAAATGAGAGAGAATACAAAGGGTTTTCTAGAAATATATCTTTGACAACTGACTTAAATTTTTTAAATTCTGTTATAGATTTTATTCTCTGAGGTAGCCTGTTAAATGCCTTAACAGTCGTATACAATGAACTATTTTTGAAAAATGCATTGTTATGCCTCATAACACTAAGATTGCAGGGGTACCTCGTTTGCATTCCAACATTAAACTAAGAATTTGTAGGAAAATAGTGTTGGTATTTTTTATAGAAAATCAAAATTTTAGAGAAATAATGTGAATACACGGTAATAACTTTATACTTTTTAAATAGAGGAGCAGCATGCTCCAGGAAGGTGACTCCCTCCAGAGATCTCAACATGCGCTTTTGAAGAACCAATAATCTATTTATTCCTGACGAAGAACCCCAAGCAGTAATACCATATGCTAGTCTGCTCTGGACACACGCATTTATGTACAGGAGTACTACATGTTTATTTACCTATTTTCCCAAAATATTTACCACAAAACACGATGTTGCCAAACTATTTGCTAGTTGTTCTATGTGTAAGTCCCACGAAATTTTACTTTTTATGTTTAAGCCAAGAAATTTTGTATTTTCTTCGTTTGTAATGGAATTTTGATTGGGTTTTATTTGCGAACTCTGTGGGTTTTTGTCTAGTTTGTTACTACTTTTAAATTGAATGACAACTGACTTATTTGCGTTTAGTAAGAGTCCCTTTTTAAAAAACTCTTTTGATACTCTATTTCCGGTCTCAACTGCCCCTGTATATGAGCGATCCCTAACTACAATAAAAGTGTCATCTGCAAACTGACAGATATGCACATCGCTATTTTTGCTCAGATGTTCTGAGAGAAGACAATATTCCACCCTGGGGTACAAAGTTTTCGCATTCACCATTCCTGGCAGTAAGCTGGACATATTGTTGCCTATCTGTTATATATGATATTATTCATTCCAAAGGAGGTCCATAGATACCATAGAACTTAAGCTTTTCCTTTAGAATTTTACTGTCTATTACGTCAAAAGCCTTACTTAAATCGTAAAAAATGCCTATTGTGTAAAGTCCCTGATCTAAGCTTTTTGTTACGAAGCTTAGTGCCTCAGAAAAGGCAGTCGATTTGCCTTCCAAAAACCCATGTTGTAAAAGAGAGAACCGTTTATTTGTCTTAAAGCATTGAATACGTTTGTCGTAAAAAAATTTCTCAAAGATTTTTGACAAATTAGAAACCGGTCTATAGTTCTCAATAGACCCGCGGTCGCCCTTTTTATAGATTACTTTGCTAATTTTTTAATATATTTGGAAAAACACCACTGCTAAAAGATAAGTTAATTATATTTTCTAGAGGAAAGCAAATAGTATCGGCAACGTGCTTTAATATGAAAATGAAACAGGGTATTCCGTCAGCACCAGCTAACTATTTTTTTGCAACTTTTTGAATTACATTATACACTTGGATATGGGAAGTAGGCGTTAGAAAAAATGTTTTATTTGTATATTTGGGAAGGTGTTTCCGCTTATTACTCTTTAAATCATTTGCAATTTTATTTACTGATGAAGAAAAATGAAGGTTTAATTTATCGCATAAAATTTTGTTTTTTATTACTACTTCTGCCAAAATTATTGATATTTGGGTTTATAACATCTGCCGGAGAATAAAATATATTTTTTCCTCTATTTGTATTTATTGTTGACATCGCTGTTCTGTTTATGTTTTCCGATCGTTCAAGTAATCGGTCATTGAACTTTATTTTGGCATCACTTATACTCACTACCATTTAACCGACATTTTTTCTTATTATTTCTTTTACGAAATTCTTTTTTTTGGAAAGGATAACTGAAAATAGTAGTCAAATATACTAAAAAACTTCTGAAATTTTAGGTTAATGTCTGTTTCTGATATGACGTCATCCCAGGTTTCAGAGCTAAGATATTTATAAAATACCTTTTTATTTTCATTTGTGTAGCAACGTTTTTTTATGTTTAATGAACTTACCTCCTCAAAATGCTTATCTTGCTCAATGTCCATGACCAACACCCTATGATCAGAGAAGCAACAGTCCTTCAAAAGCGCAGAAATTTTGTTGTAGTTTGTATAGATATTATCCAGCAGGGAGCCTAAAGCATACCTGGTCGGCTGATTAATGGGAGATTTCAGATTGTAAGAACACAATAAATCAGCCAAGAGTCTACTACCAGCCACGTCGGACAACTGTTTTATGTTAAAATCTGCACACAAAGAGACAAGGACGCCATTTTAAACGCCAATCTACTACGCTTTTCCCACCTTTTTAAAAACAGATGTAAGTTGCTCGTGTTATGACTTGGCGAGCGATAGACTGATAAAAATATAGCCACTTTATTATTTATTTTAAACTGGCAAGCCGTATATTCAAAAATTTGTTCAACATTTTAAAAATTAAAGGTACTGGTTTTACTAAAATGTTAGATCTAGCAAACAGGGCAACCCCACCACCCCGCAGTTTAGATCTACAAAAATAACTACAAAAATTGTTATTTTCTAATACAAAAGACTTTATTTCTGATTCGCCGCACCAATGCTCATTTATACTAACTAAAGCAGGGCAAATGTTATTAAGAAAAACATCAATTTCTAGCTTCTTGTTTGTAATGCTTCTAGCGTTTATTTGACATATTCTTACGTCTTCCCGAATGGAAACTTTCTGGTCGTCGAAAAAACTTAAATTCGCTTAGTTTTATTCCGTTAGCCCATGCAGGGCTATTCAGAACGGAATCCTTTATATCTTATTGGACACCCACTCTAAAAGAACTATATGAACGTTTTGATTTTAATTTGAAACATTTAATTCGACGATTGGTGGATCGTTTAGCGGTGTGTCAGATATCTGTCTGATATCCACAGTCTGACTGTTAGCTGCTTGTTGTATTTGCTTATTTGGATGACTGTCGGGCACCCGTGACTTTGAAGAATCTGCGCTACAACTCTGTGGGTCAGGAACGGACATTCATTGCGTTTTATTACTGGCACTATCTCTCTCTTGCACTTTGGTTTTATCTTTATTTTATTGGTTTTTGGAATCTTTGCCTTTACCCATATGTTTAATTTTTAAGTTTAAATTTAGCGCTTGGAGTTAGTTTGATTGACCTTCAGCATTACTCTTATGATCGATAGGCAGTGCCTTGTAGAATGTCGGTAAGTTAAATAACTTTAAAATGGTTTCATTTTAAATTTGTATTTGCTCTTGTAAGAAATTTAAATTATCTTGCATTACGGCTATAATGAAGTCTTTTTCTTTTAAAACTGCTATTTCAGCCTCTGAATCCTCATCGTTCTCACTTGCGTTACAAAAGGTGCTATTTCCCGAACTTTTACCGTCAGGATCCGCCATGTTTAAATTAACTTTGTTTTTTGATTGTTAACTTTTGCAGTAAATTATTGTTGTAGGTATCACTTATTTTTTTGATTTCACTAAAGTATTTAATGCAACCTCAATGCATAACTGTACTGCACTTAACACATTTTAAACCATATTGTGGCACTTTTTACACTTTTTGTTTGAGAAAAAAGCATCGTATTTAACGGTCGCCATCTTGTGTGAACGGATCTAGAGTCTAGCTGTATCAACAATCGGTAAATGACTGAGGGAAAATGCACATGGACACGCACACACTCACTTGCATATGCACACACACAAAAATTCACACCCACAAACAGGTTTAATTTGGGTGATGTAAAACTACACAATGCAATGCTAAATTAAAGAGAGAAAAAAAGCAAACATTAGAATGTATTTCCAAGAAATATCTTTGTTTTTAAAAACCCCATATATAAAGCTTTTCGGTGCTCATTTATAAAAGATCGACGTTTAAGCTGCAGAGAAACGTAGACAACGGACACAGTAGGATTAAGCACGCCGCACAGTGGGAATTTTGGGCAATTTTTGGGAGAAAACTTCAGACACCACTTATTTTTCATCGCAGACATCTACCTTTCTTTTTAAATAGCCTTAATGGATTGTACTTTTAAAAAGTACAGCTTAAAATGTAATATGATTTATTCAAAAATAAGCTATAAACTGTTTTTTTTAAGAAAAAAAAATCGATTTTTTTAAAAATAAAGAGATACAAAGTAGGTAATTTTTCTTTTATTGCCCGTGCATGATTAAAAAGTACGAAAAAATGCAAAAGTCATTGCATGCCTTTGGGGGTCTTTTTACGATCACGTTTGTATCTATTTAGGTTAACGCAATCACTTATACATGAATATCTAAAAATAACCGTTTTTAAAACTCTTGGTTTTTAAAATACTATTTTGCAATTATTGTTTTTAAAGAAAACAGTTTAAGGTTGGCTTATAAGCTAACTACAATAATTTTGTGTTTCCTTTCCTTTTATGGTATATACAGTGCTTAATTTCTAAAATTTTAGGTGTGGGAACTCTCATTTATTCTTATAAATCCTATTTTATAATAAGGCCTAGTTTAACATTTCCTCCCCCCACCCCGTAGTAACATCTCGGTGCCTTCTCTAAATTTCTTATAAACTTGTTTTGATTTGCACCAACCATTTTGTATGTAGCTTACAATAACCAATATACCTTTTTTAATAAATGGTATAATAAAAACAAATAAAGCCTACATTTTTATTTATATACAGTACAGTAGTAATAATACATGTCAATACGTAAACAGATGTTTTTGAATGTTTTCTAAAAAACTAGTAAATGTTTATTATATTATTTTAGCATTTAAAGATTTGAGTGATCATGGGGGAAGAAAAAACCCTTGCAGGCTACAGGTTTTACAGTCCAGACGCTCTCGGACAGAAAGAGCGGATAAAGCGGAAAGTACTTGGTATCTTTGGACGAATTGTAAAGGGATAAATGACACTTTGTTTTGCTCTACACGGTGCTGCAAAAATGGGGATTCTTCTTCTCATTCATTTAAAGTAGTAGACGGAAAAATACTTATACAAGTGGCAGAGGTCTTCTACAGCTTGTTGGTGAGCAGGAACCTTTAGGGCTCTTTTTTAAAACAAATACAAAATAGTAAGGCTTGTGAGAGAACCTGGAACTGGATAGATACTAATACTTACTTTGAAGCTTCAACTATGTAACTGCGTAATTACAGCGAGGGCAAATGGATTGCTTAAAATAGTAAGGCTAAATATAGTGGCTTCCAAATGCCCTAAAGATCAATCCTTAGAAAAAATATATTTTCGTGTAGTTAATCAAATATTAGAATGAAGGACTAAGACCCCTTGATATGTACGTTATAAATTCCTTCGCTTGACCAAGGTAAAATGACCATAAACGAAAAATCCACAATTTCTCTGCATATAACCGGTTTAACATCTGAAGGGCAACTAAACCTTATCCTTATAGCCAGGGCATCAGTAAAAAAACATTGACCTAAACATAATTAAAAAGTCTATAAGGCTATAAGAAAGTGGAGCTGGCTCCACAGCGCTTTGCAGAATACTGTTAATAATTTTAAAGGTTGGCACTGATTTAAGAAACCATGTATCCTCGTAATTATAGTTTTGAACAAGCAGGTGGGTGGTTATATAATGACAAACTGATTGTAAATGTACTTAAAAACACCCATTTAACTTAGAAAATTTTTAAATGGATGCCTCTGTTTAACTTAGGTTTGAGGAAATCAGTAACCATCTCATTTAATTATATAACAGGGCCATGCTGTCTTGGTGAATAATAAAAATACTTATAACATGGCCGTATCTTACACTAATGCAGAAACGGCCGACATGTTACTAGTTTCTGGTTATTGTCATGGAAATAGCCGCGAATCTGTTAAGGCATACAGAGAAAGATTTTCAAATCGGCGTGCACCAAATCACCAAACGTTTGCAGCTGTTAAACGATGTCTTTGAGATATCGGTAGTTTTGCTCCTGCAACTACTAAATATTGGCATAACGTACGATCATGACTCCTGAGGTTGAGGAAGCAATTTTAGGGTGTTTCAAAGAGGATCTTAGTCTACACACTTAGGTTTAAGAGAGCAGTTGCTGCATCCATACCATATTCAACCAGTACAAGAGCTTTTACTACTGGATAATAAGCTATGCATGTGCTTTGGTAGATTTCATGTACGTGAAATAAACATTTTATAAAAATAATTTTGTTTACAGATGAGTGCTCTTTTACACGAAGTGGCATAACAAATTTACATGCCGAACATATATATGCGGACGAAAATCCTTATGCAACGAAGGTTTCGCATTACCCGCATGAATTTAAGTTGAATGTGTGGGTGAGAATTACTGACAATTTTATTTTTGGTTCTGTCATTTAACCAGCTTACCTAAATGTAAAAATTATTTAGAACATCGCCAAATATTACTCGATTGATGCGAAGATATTCCTTAAGCGCTACGCCGAAACATGTGGTTTATGCACGACAAAGCACCGCAATATTTTACTTTAAATGTCCTCAATCACTTAAATCAACAATCAAAGGTTGGCCACCTCGTTTGTCGTATTTAACGCCCTTTGTTTATTTTTAATTGGGAACATTAAAATGTATGTTATATTCTGGACCTGTTAATGCCGAAGACGAATTGTGGGCACAAATAGAAAATTCTTTAAACATTTTAAAGGCAGACGTAGAAAGCGTTGGAAGGAGTGCAATTTAACACCCTTTGGCTAATCACTCTTTGTGTAGCGACAGGATTGGCGATTTGCCAATCCTGTCGCGAAGAACAGTCAACAAAATTGAAAAGCCATTTACAGGATTGGGTGGTGTAAGACATGTTTCTCGAAAAAGACCCCCAAAATTATGCGACACCAAATTAGATATCCTGTTGACTTATCCAGAAAATCCTATTGCACAAGCACCAGCAAGGCAATTATCTAATGATTACAATTAAGATCACAAAATCTGCTGAAATAAAACCATTTAAAATGCGGCCGATACAAGTGTTATTGGAGAATGACACAGATAGAAGAATAGAATGGATTCTTTTTTCTGGAAAAGCAACATATACCTTAGAGGGTTAAGTATGTTTAAAAATTAAACACAAAATTATTTATTTTTTAAAGGGAAATAATTGTTCTACTCAATCGTTGAAAAAAATCTGAACCTCCAAACCTCATATTAATTAATTTTTTTATTAATATTAATCCTCAAAAGTGGCAATATTATGCCAATAAAATTTCTCATTGGATTGTTGAATGCAACTCAAAATGCCTAGAGAAAGTGAAGTTTGGGCTAGAATAATAGGAGACCAAGTAATTGGTTTATTCTTCTCGTAAAAAAATTAAATTGAGACCAGTATTGAAATAATTTTAACATTTCTAATACTAGAACTTCAAAAAATATTTCCTTATACTTGCAATCTGGATTAAAGTTTTTTTTTCAGCAGGATGGAGCTTCTCGCCACTTCGCAAGAAATGTAAGCGAATCTTTAATTGCTGTCTTTCCAAATAGATGAATAGGAAGGCGAGAATTTATGAAAGTGGCCGCCCAGATCCCCAGGTATAAAATCCAAAAATGTTTAATTATGGTCCCATTTAAAAACAATGTCACCAAAGCTAGAAGGCTGAAAGAGTTAAAAGCAAGAATTCGGATAGAAATACGGTTAATGACAGCAAAGTTTTGAGAAAAGTGAAGAGTTCTACCATCAGTTGAGTCTGTGCCAACAGGTTATTGGGGCACATTTTTTAATAGTTCTTACGCTAAAAAGGTAAAGTTATTGTTTTAATGTTATTGTTAATGTAACTGTTTATTAGAAGTTAAAAATAAAGTTTTTTAAAATTTTTAAAACATTATTTGACATATGTATGTGTAAAAAAATATTATGCACAAATTCCTTTCTTAATAAGCTTTTCAAAATGTTACCCACAAGTAGTGTCTTCTAATTTAAAAAAAATAGTTAGGGCCTCAATTTGCATAAGAAAAGCCGATACAACATTTATAAGAACGTATTTTTGGATTTTAGAGAGATCTTATACGCAGAGACGCTATAGGTTAAAACCTGTATAATATGTAAGAAACAAGAAAAACAAGGAGCCTTTTACACTCTTGTATTCTGTTTAGACTCAAAAATATAACATAACTTTTTTATGCTGAGGTTTAAACTAGCTGTAAACTGCTTAATTGTCTAACATTTTAGAACATAGCATTTAAATTGCATCCTTTGAGCTTTATCTTTATATCAAAGTAATTAACTATTTTCTTTTTGCTTTAAACTTTTTAATGATTTAATTTCACCTTGCTTATATAAGTGTTTAAAATTACTGACTCTTAGACCTTATTAAATGGTTAACATGCGTTAAGAGAGTTCTTTATACCTATTGCAAAAAATCGAGTGTTATGCGGGACCTTTTTAAGTGGTTATTTTTGATATTAAAAATGCAGCATGTGGATTTACTTTACGTAAAATTAATCATAAAAGCGCTTTATACATTATTATTTATTAAATATCACTTTTAATTTAATGATGTCATATATGTTATGTTAATTTTGTGTAATAAATAATATCCAAGTTTCCTTGCAGGTGTTAGACAATTTCATTAATATGCAGGTTATTTTCTAAGTAATCTAAAATATTTCAAAGGGGTAATACTTAAATATTTTCAGAAAACAAACAAATTTTGTCGAAAAATATTTCCTTTTCAAAATATAGTGTATAAATTTTTTTGTTTAATTTAATCATCGAAAAAATAAAATGTATTTTTTTCTTAAACTTTTAACGTTTACTGTGTTTATTAGACAGTATGTTTTAGTGTAAAGAAAAATAAAATCGCTTCGCCAAAGGAGTGAGTGTAGGCGTGCGCTTAGATACTAATATTAAAATATTTTTAAAAATATGAGCATAACAATGATAGTTTTAGTATTATGAATCCAATTTGTAATTATTTTTAAAGTCTAAGCTTAGTTTAGTGGGCTGTTGACCATATAAACATAAATACGGTTATAAGAAAATAAACGTACGAGCAATTTTATGATTAAATATGGCTTTTTGGTGCTATTTACTTTAGGAAGAACTTAAGAAGAAGAAGAAGAGATAGTGCAAATATGATGGCATGTTCTTAGATTTGATTTTGGAAACAAGTGCCACGGTAAAAAGAGTTTTCCGGTAACTTGATCTCCCTTAGAGGTACGGAATGTTTTTTAAACTTTTTTAATATCAATCAGTATACTCTAAATTACTTATAAAAAAAACATCAGGCAGTTTGCTAATTACTTGTGCTCATAGTGTAAAATGAAATCCACAAACTGGGCTAATATTGTTATTAGAAGACACGTCCCCAAAGAATGTTAATAAAATTAACCGGCTACTAATAACTTATTTTTCACCCGTCCAGTTCCCACACTATAATGTACTAAATAACTAGTTTAGTTAAAAGCTCCAATGTCAGCGAATCGCTTTTTACTTTCTTGTGTTCGTGCTCATTTTTTTTGTAAAGCAATTACAACCGTAAAGAATAAGTAATTTGTATTTTTTAATGATTTTTAATAGGATAAATCGCAAACGTTTTTACTTTCCTTGGTTGGTGAAATGTAGGGTGTCATTTTTTCCGGTTTTTAATCCGTTCTTTAGTGGAGTTTAGAAAGAAGCTTTGAATTACGCCCAGGATCAGCCCGGGGCCGGCACAAAGGGGCGAAAGCCGCCATGGACTTCCTAACTGGCAAATTTGGATTTCCCTGCCAAGACGTTGAATTTTGACGATGCATTTGCTAAGTCCTGAGTGACCCTAGAAATTTGCGTGAACATTGATGTAAAACTGCGTGTGCTGCCCAGAGCTGGCCCGGAGTAGATAAAATGGCCCCGGGGGTCCGAACTTGCCAATTTTGATTTCCCTGTCAAGATGTTTAATTTTAACAATGCATTTGCAGTTAATGACGGTCTACACAGCACTGCATCAAACGACCCTAGAACCTTGCCTGAACACCGAGGTAAAGCTGGTGCTGCCCAGAGCTGACCCAAGGGCTACGAATATTGAAGACGGATATGTGTTTTGGCTTGCGGATAAATCCAAGTAGGACATTTCAACAGGGTTAGAAAGTACATGGAAAAACATTTCTTGAAAATTTTACTCTACTAACAGTAAAGCTATATATGGCTTTATTATTAGTGCCAGGTCGTCCGACATTAACTTACCGCAGTTTTTTTACAAATAATTTAAATTAAATCCATGTTTAAAAATGCAGCTATTTGCAGAGATCTTTAAAAACGTTTGTGTACTTAATTGTCGGCCGTGGTTTAAAAATTCCTAATTTAATATTCGTGGCGCCCTTTAAATTACGGCGCCCCTTAAGTTACGGCGCCCTTGGGCTGTAGTATGGCCCGGCATATGCAATTCAAATAGGTCTTGCGTATTGTGGTAGTACTATAAATATCAAAACCTGTTGATTAAATACCTACCTCCTAAATAATTTTAACAGAAACAACATGCAAAAAACCAAACAGCCCAGTTAATATTTGGGGTTATTTTGTTTGCAAATATGATCAACGCCAAAATACGGAATTCATATAATATTTTAATTAAAAGGGATTATAATAGTTTTGGGTTACACATTTTTCGTGTAAAATAAATAATTCAGATAATAAATCAGGTAGCACTGTCATACTGTAATGACACAGTGTTTTTCTAGGCCTGACCAGACGATCAGGCACGCTTTTTCTTTCGAATTTTCGTATTTAAAATTATATTTAAACAAACTAAAAACCTTTTTATATTATAAATACGTATTTACGAGACAAGAAGATTAGGTAATTTGGCTATTTTTATATTTATTGCGTTGCTGTATTTGATTTACATATTCCTGAATTAATTAGCCAAAGTCACGCTTGTAAAAGATTGTCACTCTAGTGTATTAATGTGATGGTTACACGCAAATCTGTCCAATACCATAAATAATTTTAAGTTATTTATGTTTTAAATGGGGATATTAAAACTGGAAAAAATATTTCATTAATTAAAATAACTATTAACCATAAAAGCCTTTTTTCGTAATTTTACCAATAGTATTATTAGTGATAGCATAAACACAGCCCTACTTCACTACAAGCCGTGAACAAGGAAATCTGGCACTATGCCTTCAGATCTAGCGACACACGTTGGCTGTTGTTTATCATATGATTTACGTTGAATGACCTGTTTCTCTGTTGTGTTATTTGAATAAATCAACTTTTTTGAAAGAAAATATTGTTAAGATAAAGACTAAACCTGTAAAGGTCTTACTTTTGAAATTTGTGAGTGACCGGGACAGTTTTTTCCGCAGACATTGCGTAAAAACAAGAATATCTGCGGGTGAAAAGTGCCGGTGTTAAAAAAGTACTTAAATAAATGGCGGAAATAAGACATTTTGTGGTGGTGTTTTTAAAAAATAATTAAAATTAAAGTGTGTTTTAATGATTCGTGTTTGGTTTAATTTTGAAGGTATTTTTTATTTTTTTTTTTAAAAACAGTAACAAATATTAGCTTTAAAAATTACCAAGTACGTAGGTATACATTTTGGAATTTTGTCGTTCGTTTTGTTTTTGTTATTGCGTTGCTTTTGAAAAGTGACATTATTGGGGGATGTTATCGCTTAGATGGGTCAATAAAAAGGTACCTCCAAAACTAGACTAAAGTTAAATGCAGTGCCTAGTTTTTTCCAAATTTACCACATTACTTCTCAAAAACAGCCCCTGTTTCCCGAAAAGTCCTGCTGAAAGCGGCAAAACTTGAAAACAAAAAGGTCCCTTCAAACGCCCATTCTGCACTTTCCATAGTACCTCTGTTTTACTAGAAATAATTGACTATTCATTTTCAAAATTTGATTTTTATTTTTACCAAAAATTTTTTACTGAAAAGTTCGAAAAAAAATTTGGTAAATACAGACTTCTCGGAGGTTTTTACAATGTTAGCTTTGATGATATTTTAAATGCTGAAAAAAAATAGACTCAAACATATATTTAGAAGCGCTGCTGATGGTAATTTTTTTAGCTAAATTAAAAAAAGGGAGACAGCTGTACCCCGGAAAATGATCTTGATTGGACAAACCTCAAAATAATTGCACTGAAAAATTTTTTTTTTTACTTGAAACTGAATACCTAAATAAATTTGAAATTGACAAATCGGACAAATTTATATGCGGGGTTTTCCCCCACAAAATTGTAAAAAAATATAATAATTGTAACATCTGTTTTCTTTTCTTGTTGAAAGTGGGGGAAACCAATTGACGACGAATACTTTGATTGTCTACAACGTGGCGGTTTAAAGGTTCCTACAGAAATTGTTAAAACGTTCTGTTCCATATGTGCGCGATTTTTGAAAAATTATTAATGACCCGATACTGGAGGCTTCCAAAAAATGGAAAATCAAAAAGCTACCCTGTGTGATCTAACTAATTTAACCTAGACAACATAAGGCTTTAAGATTTATGCTCGCAATGTATTTTTGGTAACGAAAAAAAAAAATATGTTCATTATGATGTGCTCTATATTTTCAAACATTCTTTTAAATAATTATGTTAAAAAAAAAAATAACAAAAATGCCCCAGAAAAATCGGAAAAGGCTGAGTCAAAAAAAAAAAAAAGGAAACTGACACATTTAATAAATAAATAAACAAAACTAAAACTAAGTAAATTATAACTAAATGTTAAATTACACTTGTTTCCTTTTACAACAGCATCATGTTCTTATGCCTTGACCTATGCACATAAATTAATTTGTTTTAGAGTTTGAATATTATATAAATATATTTATTTTTTTTTAAATTTTTATACTGATTTAATTATTTTAATGGAAAATAATACTATTTAATTTTAATTGAGCCTTAAATGAATTTAAAAAACGCGCCTCATACCCTTACGCTCATCGCGCTCGAGGGGGAAAACCATCTGAATCTCTTGCCGGTTGCGGCGTTGCCAAGTGGTTGTTCACGGCTTGTAGTGAAGTAGGGCTGTGGCATAAATTAATATAAACTAAAAAGACCTTGTTGGGTACAGGCCAGAAAAAAATTTATACAATGATCGCTTAGGTCCGAATCCCGGGGTATAAAGACTGAGCCTACTCAGTCTTATTACCCACCCTGAAGAAGTTAATAAAAAAAAATAATAATAAAAAATAAATATTTAAATGAAAGTTATTTAATCAAATTAAAATTGTTACAATTTTAATAACAATTATAAACATTCTGAGATCGCTTTTTTTGACTTAAGGTCATATATATAATGATGTTGTAACTGGTGTATTTGTTATTATAAATATATATATATATATATATATATATATATATATATATATATATATATTTTTTATATATATATATATATATATATATATATATATATATATATATATATATATATATATATATATATATATATATATATATATATATATATATATATATATATATATATATATATATATATATAATTTATATTTTGAAACCAGAGTAGTGGGTGTAGCAGTCTTTTTTAAATTATTGAAAAAGGATTGGTGGCCTGGATTTAGTAATAAACCCTTTTTTTTGTTTTGTCAAGCTTTCGGGGTTTATTATTTTCCCCCTTCCCCCCAGGACTAACTAAAAATAAATTTTTTTCAATTAGAAAAACTAACCAAAAACCTTAAAAAAATTTAACTCCCAAAAAAGGGTTGCTATGTGGAAACAAGCAATATCCATGCGGATAATAAAAAATTTACCCCCCATATGTATATTAAAAACTACATCTTTGGGGAAAAAAAAATTTTTTTTAAAAACTTAAAGGAGAACCGGGATGAGAACACGTGGAAAAGCGCGGTTAAAAGTTCTGACAGCCGTGATCGAATGTATAAAACTATCTGAATGAATCAACGACTTTTTTTACTCGAAAACTTCGATTAGGGGGATGCGAGATTAATGACATGTGAAAGAAAGAGACATATCTTGTTTTTTTAAAACGCAGGATCTATATAATAATCTGGGGCTTTTCCACAGTACAGTACCTGACGAGTAAATTTATTAATGCTATTTTTAACCCCATTTATCCTTTTTCAATAATTTAAAAAAACTTTTCCCCCCCCACTCTGGTTTCGATATTTTTTTAAAATTTGTCATGGGCTACTCTCCTCTATTTTTTTTATATATATATATATATATATATATATATATATATATATATATATATATATATATATATATATATATATATATATATATATATATATATATATATATATATATATATATATATATATATATATATATATATATAAAACAGTATGTCCACGGAAAAAGTGTTGAAAAAAAATTTTTTTTTTTTAATTTTATAAAAAAAATATTTAAAAAAAAATTTTGCTACTTCTTAGAGTAAGATTGGAATGAAACATTTGACATATTGTATACGCGGTGTTAAAAAAAATTTAAAAAAAATTTTAAAATGGTACAAGAGTAAAGTGCATTTATTTGAAAAATATGGAAATAAGTTACTGGAAAAAGGAAAAAATTTAAAAAGGTAGTCTCCAACCCCAATTTTTAAAAAAAATGGGCCCTTTTTTTTTAATTTTTTTTGTGTTAAATTAATTTTAATACCAATTTAAATTTTTAATATTAATTTTAAAATTTTTTTTTGCTGTTAAGTAAGCTGACGTTTCTGCGGCTAATAAATTATAAAAGCGAAATGTCAATACAGCTTGTCACTATCAACTCCTACTAGTAAAAAAAAAAAGTTGTTAATTTGGAATTAGATAATATTAAAAATAATTTTTATCAAAATTTTAATAAAAGTAGGCCTTTTTTTTAAAAATGATATTAGAAACTTTTTTTTACTTTTGAACAACTTTTCTTAATTTATTTCCATATTTCCCCCAAATAAATAACGACTCTTGAACCATTTAAAGTTTTTTCAATTTTCTAACCCCCGTTAAAATTTGTTAAATTTTTTTCCCCCTCTTATTTTTAAAAAAATAAAAAAATTTTTTTAGGAGTAGTTTTTTTCGAAAAAAAAAAAAAATAAAAAATTTTTTTACTATTCAACCCTTTTTTCCGGGGACATTTGTATGTCCACAGAAAAGGTGTTGAATGGAAAAAAATTTTTTTTTTTTTTAATTTTATCGAAAAAAGTTACTTGTAATAAAAATGTTTGCTGCTTCTTGATAAAGGGGGAAGAAACATTTATATTTTTTTGGGGTTTTTTAAAGAAAATTGAAAAAAACTTAAAATGGAAAAAAGAGTAAAGTGCATTTATATGCAAAGATATGGAAATAAGTTACAAAAAAAAGTTGTTTAAACAAAAAAGGGTACTCTCTAATACCAATTTTCGAAAAAAATCGTCCCCCTTTTTTTATTTGTGATTAAAATTTTTTTTATCAATTAACTAATTCCAAATTTTTTTATGTTCAAACCTGTGACAAAGCAAGATTTTTTTAAAAATTAAGCCCAAAAAAAGGTTTTCAAAACCCCAGTCCCGAAAATCGACAGGCTAGCATCGAAAGCGAAAATCAGTATAATCAGACTATATCAAAAAAAAAGAAAACCTTTTTAAAAATCGGGAAAAAAAAAAAAATTCTCTCTTGCTCAAATGGCAGTAAAGCTTTCTGGTCCTTTGCCAAAAATATTAGTCAGAACTTTTGCACAAATTCTTTTCCACCCCCCAAACTCTGAAGATGGAATTGTCTCTACCTCCAAAGGAAAAACCGAACTATTTGCCAAACAATTTGCGCCAATTCTGGGGATCCTCCTATTAATCTTCCCCTTCCAACAGTTGTCCCTGATTCCCTAAAAAATTTCCTATAATTTTTAAAGTCAAACAGATCAAGCGTATTCTTTCTTCTCTTAATACTAAAAAATCGTCTGGGCTGGATGGCATACCAGCAATTTTAAAAAAATGCTCCCGAGCTTGCACCCATCTTAACTCGCCTCTTTCGAATCTCCCCTTCGACACAGGCATTTTCCCGGAGAGTTGGAAAAATGCACGTGTGCAACCTGTCCCCAAAAAAGGATCCAAAGTCTCCCCTCCAACTTTTTGACCTATATCTCTTCTTTCAGTTGTTTGCAAAGTAATGGAAAAATTCATTAATTCCCAAATCTTAAAGTATCTGGAAAAAACCAAAAACTTTTGATTGAAAAAAATGGATTCCGTCACAGTAGATCCACAGCGTCTTCTTTCCTTTGTCTCACACAACTGGAACAAGTCCCCCGGGGGTTTCCCTTTGGGGAATCCCAAATCGTTGCTCTTGACATATCCAAAATTTCGATCAGGTCTGGCATGATGGGCTTCTTAACAAACTTCCCCCTTTTACGGTCTTTCACCTAAGCTTTCCCCCTTTCTTTGTTTCCTTTCTAAAAAAAATTTTTTCAGTTAGTGTAGATGGTTTCCCCCCGCTTCTACCAAAAAAAACGGGGGGCCCCAGGGAAAAATTTTTTGGCACCCACCTGTTTCTTCTCCCCAACGATCTTCTCTCTTCCAAACTCCCATTCATAGTTTTGCTGACGATAGTACCCTCCCCAATATTCAATTTCTTAAAAACCGTGTAATCCCCAGGGGTTGAAAAAAGCGCAGGTCCCCAAGCAGATATCTCTTTCCCAAGACCTCAAACTTATCTTGGGGTTTGGGGGGCCAGGAATCTTGTTCGGTTTAATGCCTCAAAAAACTCATGTTCCCCTCGCGAAAAAAAACTGCAAATGCTCATTCCTTACATATGAGCGGCCAAGTTCTGCGCAAGGAGTCGTTTAATCTTGTCGGCGTTACTTTTGAGAATAACCTAAAAAGGCACAAACACATATTATCCATAGTTGGCAGCTTAAAAAAAAGGGTTTGGTTTCTCTTGACCAGAAAATATTTCTCTTCTTCAATCTGTACACTCTTTGTATCCCAAATCAGACCCTCTTTAGAATTTTTCTCATGTCGGGGGGAAAGGCGCCCCCCCCAAAATTAGCATACTGGACTCCATTCAAAAAAGAGCCGTTCGTCTTTTTGATCCAACCTGCAAAGGTTCCCCCTTCTTGCCCCCCTCGAGCTGGGGGGATCTTTGCTCTTCTATAGGTTTTTCCCCTTCTCGAGGATTATCCATTAATTCCTTCTCTGGCAGCTCCCAACGAGCAACACGTAGTGCAACTTGTATCATCCTTTTACAGTTCATTTAAAGAGGCCCCAAACTTCCCCTTTCTTCGTTCCTTCACCCCTAGAGTGTAAAGACTATGGAAACTCCCCCAGAAGTTTTTTTCTCCCCCCAATTCAAAAATTTAAGTCCCGTGTGAACAAACTCCCTCTCACCACACGAAGACACCCACGGTACGTTAGTACTTAGGCATCAGCCTTCGTGGACTGCCCCAAAGAAAAAAAAAAAAAAAAAAAAAACTGTTGATAGTGATAAGCTTTTTGATACTTTGCTTTTATAATTCATTGGCTTCTCAGTTTTAAATCTTCTTAACAGCATAAAATTTGATAATAAATTGATATTAAAAATTTAAATCGATATTAAAATAAATTTAATCACAAAAAATAAAAGTAGGCCGATTTTTCAAATATTGGTATTAGAGACTATTTTTTAAATTTTTGAACAACTTTTAGAACTTTTTTCATATCTTCTTAAATAAATGCACTTTACTCTTGTACCATTTTAAGTTTTTTCAATTTTCTGAACACCGCGTATAAAATATGTTAAATGTTTCCATCCCAATCTTACTTTTTTAAATAGCAAAATTTTTTTTCAAGAGTACCTTTTTTTTATAAAATCAAAAATAAAAAAAATTTTTTTTCTTCAACACCTTTTCCGTAACATATTATATATATATATATATATATATATATATATATATATATATATATATATATATATATATATATATATATATATATATATATATATATATATATATTATATATATATATATATATATATATATATATTTATATATATATATATATATATATATATATATATATATATATATATATATATATATATATATATATATATATATATATATATATATATATATATATATTTAAAATTTTTATTTTAAAAA
>JAHBCN010013808.1:0-23697 GCA_019359885.1 Listronotus oregonensis
ATATAAATACCGGGTGTTTCAAAGGGGGTTTCCCCCCCAAAAATTTTTTTTTTTTTTAAGATGGGAAAATCAAATTTGGCCGTCGATATATGACCAAAAATGCATTAAATGAGTTTAACTGTTTCTAAAATTTCCCGGTTTCACCGGAAAAAATTTTCTTTTGGATTTTAAATTAACACCCATTTTTTTTTTTCTTTCGATAGAAATGACATCCCAAATACAATGACCCCCCTTGTCAAAATTTACTTTTTCCCTTTTAAAAAATTTTTTTTTTTTGGTGAAAAAAAATTTTGGGGGTTTTTTAATTCCTTTTTTGGTTTTTTATGTTTTTTCCAAAAAGGAAAAAAAAAATTTTTCAAAATTTTATTTCTAGACATAACTTTTTTTTTCAAATGGAAGATAGTGGCTCTTGGCATATTCAAAAAAATTTTTTTGTGAATAATTTGATACCCCACACTTAATATTTTTAAATAAACCCTAAAAAAAAAAAATAGGCATAGGTTTTGTTATAAGAAAAAAAATTATTATAAATTTTTAAATAATTATTATATTTATAGGTAGGTATCACAGCAATAACTTTTAAAAATAACTGCATTTAATTATAAGTCATATTAAATCATTTTTTACATCAACGTTTTTGTTTTTTCCAACCTCCCGCAAAATTACCGAAATGCAATACTCTTTTCGAATGTCATGGACCGAATGTTTTATTAATTTTAAGCAACAACACTATGCCTTTTTTTTTTTTTTTTGGTGTTGATTTAATTTAAAATATCAATGTCAGATATAAAATTTTAAAAAAATCTCTTTTCAAATATGCCGAGCCCCATCTTCCATTTAAAAAATAATTCCGAAATAATATTTTTAATTTTTTTACCTTTCTAAAAACAAAAATTCAGATAATTAATTTTTCACCCTCGTTAACTCAAAATTGGTTGTTTTAATGTTTATGGCACTCTAAATTAATTTTAAAAAAATTAATAATTTTAAAAAAAATGTAAAAATTTGACATATGGGTGTCATTTACTTAGAATAGCATTCTATCGAAGGGAAAAATAAGGTGTTCCATTTATTTTCCCATTTAAAAAATAAAAAGTTATGGGGGGAACCACCTTGGGCACCTATATATATAAATATATATATATATATATATATATATATATATATATATATATATATATATATATATATATATATATATATATATATATATATATATATATATATATATATATATATATATATATATATATATATATAATATAACAGCGTGTCTCAGGTTAGGTGACCGAATAAGACAAAGTGACCAATTTTTTTTAATTTAAAAAAGTATTTTGGGGTTATTGTCTGAAATAGACACTTTACCAAATTTTACTCAAATTGGTATTATACAGGGTCAGTTACAAAGAAATGAGAAAAAGTTGTCACTACTAAACAAACCGTTAATTTGGTAGTTGGAGCAGAACTTTACAAAAATACATTGTTAAGAACTAAAATTGTAGCTCGGGAATTCGACTTTGGTATTAAAAAACTATCCACAATAACCATTACAAAAAAATAATTTATATTTCTTACATTATATTTTATATATACAAAAAATTCAAAAAGTAATTCCTGAGGTATTTTTAAAAAAAAGTTCCTATAAACATTTGTCAAAAAATGCTTGGTAAGGGAGCTGCTTTAAATAAGCCACCCTTCGAAAAACATTTTTATCACCTTTTATCTTTTTTACTTAAGGCTTTAAAACGTCATTAAAAAATTAAATAAATACTACCCAAGTATTCTTAAAATAATTATCCAGAGAGACTTCATTAAGCGCTTAAGGGAGTAAATAGCGGGCATTGATGTAATAAATTGCAATTTCTAACATTAAAAATTCAGATTGTTTTTACTCATAACTCCTTTAGTCTGGTAAACCCCTGATTAAATTTGAAAATTTAAAGTTTAAATTCTGATTCAGCATTAAAACTTTATAAGGTGTACCAAATTTCATAATTTTTGTGTAAACGGTTTTGAAAATATTTAGAAGAAACCGTATAGGGGTGCTCTATTTGAAGTAGCGCAGCTCCCTTAAAAGCGTTTTTCGACAAATGTTTAAGAAAATTGTTTTATAAAAATACCCCAGGAATCACCTTACGAATTTTTTACCAATGTTTATGGATCACCATATATGGTCACTGTACTTATTATTTTTTAAGGATAAATTCGGAATCACACTGTATAAAATAAAATTACTATCTTATTAAAGTAGTGCAACGCCCCGATGGCAATAAAACTAACGGTTTAATGTGTTTTACTTTATGGTATTAGCCTCGTTTCTGTAAGTGGTATTAAGCTTGAAAATGCGGATAGACAAAAATAAAAATGTGTAGTTTCATAACTTATAAAAGTATGACTGCCGCTTTAATTTTAAATTTTTATTCAAAAGTAATAAAACCATTTATATTTAAAAAATATTTTTTTTGACGACGAATTTTTTCAACAAAGATTTAATTGTTCTACTATTGGGAATTATTAATTAAAAAATAACTAAATATCTTTAGAGTTTTGATACTTTGCATTTTTTATTATTAAAAAATTTACTTGGTAAATAATTTTTTAACCTATAAATTTTAAACTAACTTTGCATAACCTATTATTTACTATTATTATTATTTAAAAAAAACACTAGCTGATGGTAATGTTCTTTGGCTACATGGCCAAAAAATTTAACAATTTCCGGCACAAATCATTTAAGAAAAGTTACTTTTGCCTGTCTTCAACTTTTATGTAACATGTTTTTCTGACTTGTTTTGTTTGGTTGTCATGTACACTGATGCCCCATAAACATTTAATATATAACTTTTAAAGTAAAAATGTACTTACAAAAAATGTTTACTGTTGTTTTAAAATGAGAATTTTATAAGTAGAAACATTTTTAATATTTTTTACAAAGTTTTTACTTTTCTTTTTAAAATTGCTTAATCTATATACCATTACAAAAAAAAAGTTTTTAAACAAATTTTTCTTTTTGGGTATTCTCAACTTTTAATTTCTAAGTAGTATTGGTCAAATTACATCGATTTTGCAAATTGAACATGTTTGATAAAAAAATAATGTTGAATTTATGTAAATAAATATCTTTTTCAAGCTTTAAAAAAATCAAATTTTAAGAGCAATTTCCTTTTTGTTTCGAATTTTTGACCAGAAAATTTCAGAGGTAAAATTTATTACAAAAACCTAGGGCACAAATTTACAATTTTATTTTAAATAAAATAAAATCCTAAATTTTAAGATATAATAAAAATATTTTGCAACATAAAAGGTTCAAAGAAAAATTTAGTAAAAGGGTTTTGCCTTATTTAAAAAATACATATTTTCAAAAAAACAAATTTTTTTAAATCCAAAAGTTTTTTATTTAAAAAATGTTGTTTCTTTTAAAAAGTATTTTTTTTTTACTTTTCTGAATAATTTCTTTTGTTATATTTGGGTTTATAAAATTTTTTTTAAAATAACTAAAAAATTACATTTTTAATTTTCTAAATTTTTCTTGGTTACCAAAAAAATATTACATATTGTTGGCAAGCAAAATATATACTAGCCTATAAGCGGAAAAAAAAGTTAAATCTGGCCCTGCCAGCATGGTAAAAACTATATTTTTTGCAAAAATTTTGGACAATTTGATAAATTTTCTTCATTAGTTTTGTGCAGGGTCTTTATTTTCTTTACGACATTATTTTTTTAGGTAAAATATTTAAGTTACCACAACAAAAAAGGCGAAAAACGTATAATAACAATTTTTGTGAATTGTTTTTTGTCAAACACCAATAGAAAAGGAAAATAAAGACCTATTTTGTTTCGTTTTTTTCTGAAAAAACCCACACCGTAAATTAGGTTAAACCTAACTTAATTTTGCAATATAAAATACCTAAACCTTTTTTCGTATAAATCCTACCTTGCAGAGTGTTTTTGTATATTTTCCAGAATTTGGCAAAAAAACGAAGTTGCCCGGATATATTTTAAATTTGCCTGGTGTTATTTTATTCAGCTCACGTAAACGGTGTCTAAGGAACCGGATAAATAGAATTATGTAATTTTACTTTTGTATACCTAAAATAAAAAACTTAAATAGAAATAATATTTAACGTATATTGGTGTAAAAATATTTGGGCTACAATTTATTTAAAACGTTAATTTGTACTTTTATGACAAATAACTAACTTTCAATCACATATTATTAATAAATAAAAAAGGTAACAAAGGTCAAAATTTTATCTAGGCTTGTACACTGGTCATCTGAGATATCAGTGACAGTTTTAAGGTCATTTGAAGGTCAAGTCCAGGAATAACTTTAAAAAAAATCTGAAAAAATTCATACATATGTTTTTTTGGTCGCTAAATTCGAATCCGTTGTTCTATTCTCAATCAAATAGGTTTTCAAGTTTTTCATTTGTTATCTATTATATGACCTTGAACCTGACCTGATGGAGTTCAACTAACCTCCAATTAAGATTTAGGAACCTGAAGTCATCAAGATGACCTTAAAATAACTTTCAGGGACCACTAGGATTCTGGCAAGGGATAAACAAACAACGGATTTAAATTATGCGACCTAAAAAACATATGTGTGAATTTTTTCACATTTTTATGAGGTTATTCCTAGATTTGACCTTCAAATAACCTTGAACCTTGACTTTATGGACCTAACTGACTTTGAATTAAGATTCAGGGACCTGAAAAGCATATAATTTTTTAGATTTTTTAACCGGCCCTTGACTTGTGATGACCTTAAAATAACCTTCAGTGACTTCTAGGATTCTAGGAAGGGATAAACAAACAAGGATTCGAATTCAGCGGCCAAAAAGTTTTTTCAGATTTTTTTAAAGTTATACCCGGATTCGACCTTCAAATGACCTTGAACCTGACCTGATAGACCCTAAACGACCCGCTCATCGTCATCAACGACCCCGAAGGCCCTAGGATACCATCTCCGATGCCCTGGTAAAGCCTAGATAAAATGTGGATCTGTGTAATTGATTAGATTTGTGGCTTTCCCATTTTAATTATAAAAAATCGAAAAATGGAATATAAACATGTTTTTTTTTTCTTTTGTTTTATATTACGGCAGATTTACCAATCTTTTTAGAAAAATCAAAAAAAATATTTTTCGGTATTAATTTTTATTTTGAAAATAAAAAATGGGTATTTTTTAAGTTTTTCGTCAATAAAATGCATTCAGTTAAGTTGAGCAATTTCTAGTGATTTGTCTCATATTCTACGTGTAAAGACAAATAATTAAAAAAAAAATCAAAAATATCAATTTTTGGATTTAAAAAAGTTTAACGGAAAATTGACATTTTTTATTTATTTTTTATTATATTTTTGGTAAACTTATATGACAACTCAAAAAAATTAATGATGTTGATGTTACATCCCAAAAATGTGGAGCAACACAACTAAACAATTATCTTAAAAAAAATAAGTTACGCTTTTCATTTTTGATGGCACCTGCAGAATTTACAGTTATATTACCTAAATTACAGTTATAATTTTACAAAGGACCTGGAGAATATTGCCACCGAAAGAATATTAGTCTAATAATATTTACGATAATATTCTCGAAACATTCTGCTTTCCCAAGTGTATTTTGTATGTTAGAAAGTCTAAGAACTATAAGTACTTCTGGCTTTCAATTTTTAAAAATTGCCTAAAATCGATTAGTATTGATGTTAAATAGACGTCGACAAATAACGCAATTTAAATATGTTTACAAACCAACATTCCTAGAACTGTTTCATTTACCCTTTTTTGGATAAAAATGACGATACCCTTATAAGAAAAATACCTTGTATATATTTATAACTAAATTATATTCCAAAAAGATCCCACAAATTCGCAAATTTAAGATAATAAGATCAAGCATTTTAAAGCGTAAGTGTTAAAATAAATGGTCGGTTCGGTAGCAGTTCTCAAATCTAAAAACATAACCTGTTTAGTATTCACACGACAAAATGCCACTATGTCATAAATTCGCACGGTCCGATACAGGCTGATTATCATGAAGCTATATTATATTTTTTCTAGTGATTAATGGCGGTATGATCCAGGCTATATTATAAATTTTATATGGACATTTACTTACTATATTTAAAATAAATTGCTGGTTTTATTTAAATAAAAATGTATTGTAAAGTGGGTAAGGGTAAAAACAGAATCTCACCAAAAACACTAAGGTAAAATAAGAACCAAGTTTTTATTCAAAATTATCACCCTCTTAAAATTATCCTTTACGAAAACGAGTTATTTTGTTATTAGTAATAGTAGAGCGTTAAGAAAATTGTTTACTCGCCTCAAGAGTTTATGCTCAAATATACAGCATTTGAAATCATCCAGGTAGGCGGTCGTTTGAGAGGTTGCTTCAAAAATTCCGACAAACTGGAAGTGTTGCTTATGGAATACCAAATAGGCAAAATCAAGTTTCAAGTAATAGGATGATTGGTAGAAAATCCTCATAAAACTCATCCTAAAGACAAAGCATTAATACGATTATTCGAAAACACCGGTCTCTTTATTGCTTTGCTTGTGTTCTTTAAATTTGCTTCGATTTTTTTAGTTTTGAGGTTGTAAGACAGTTTTGTTCAATTGGGCAGAATGTTATTATCGTGATATCTTATTCTAAAGGCGTCTTTTTTTTTTAAGGTCTTCTCCCCGTAAAGATGTACATGTGGAATGTAGGTTTTTATAGATGGTTGAGTATACAGTGTAATTATTCCGGTTTTCAATCCGTCCGTTAGTAGAAAAGTTCATCACAAGGTTTCGCCAACATCTCTGTCTATCTTTTTATAGTGTGGCGCAAATTATATCTTGGTTCCCTCTGGTTGGTTTTCAAGTTTGACATTGTTTTGGGTTGTTGTCCTGGACCATTTGGACAGATTAAATATTAATCGGAAAAAATCAGCAGATATCTCAAAATATACAGCCTTTTGAAAATACATAAAAATGGGACACCAATAAGACCCATAGTAAGTGCAGTGGATTAACTTACCTAACAACTGGAAAAGTACCTAGCACAAATTATGTAACCGGCAAGCAAAGTTGCAGACCCATACCTGAAAAATTCAGAAACATCTGACATGCTTTAAAAACTAATATAACATAAAGACGACATTCTTTGCCAGCCTAGATATCAAGTCTCTTATACCCGAGCATACCAAACGACGAGGAGCTGGATCAGATAGCTATGAACGAGGACTTCCCACACTAGATTATTAAGCTCTTCGAACACTGCCTTAGGAATACGTTCTTTTCTTATCAATAAAGTTCTACCGACAAACGATGTCGAAACAAAATCATCCTTCTGGAAACGCTACGTGGACGACATTCTTATCTTATGACCACACGGAAGATCCAAATTAGACCGCTTTCTAAAAGAACTAATCATCATTTATCAACGCATACAATTTACTCTAGAAATCGAGGTCAATAAACAGCTACCCTTTTTTGATCTTTTAATTGCCCAAAAAGACGATCTAACCATCGTCTACATGGTCTAAAGAAAGCCCAAAACACACACACTTGAACGCCAAATCTTACCATCATCTATCGCAGTTGCAGGCGGTCGCCAACTTCCTGATGTCCAGATCCATCTATCTAACCAAACCAAAAAACCGCCAAAAAGAACCCCAAAACATTACAACGGCTTTAAAACAAAACATCTACAAAGAACATAATATTAGAAAAGCCACAAAAACAGAACACAAAACTGTCAAAAAGAAAAAAAAGGGATAACTTCAAATTAAATAACATGGTATTTTACATAAAAGATATAACAGATGTAATTAAAAGAATTTTAAGAAAGCATGATATACACTTAACTTATAAGCCACAAACAACAATACATAAAATACTAGGCAATCCAAAAGACAAAATATCTTTTGAAAATCAAGGAGTTTACCGCATCGGGCAAACAAATGAAAAATCTCAACTTAAAAACACACAAATAGCATCAAAAACAAGCAGAATACATCAGCACTATTGCAACATCAGCCAAGAGACAGGACACACGATACATTTTAAAAGGCCAGGCAGATTGCACCCATAAAACACTAGAATATGTATGTCATCTGTGAACCCCCCGTAATAGAAAAAAAAAACGAAAAATCGTAACAAAAAAGACTACTTACAAAAAATCTTAAATACATAAAAAACTAATTAAAAAAACAAACAAAAACAAAATATTAACCCAAGAACAATGGCAAACTAACGACGAAACACGCTATAAAAAGGTAGGCATATATACAGGGTCATTTATGACGAAATGTCAATACTTCAGGTACGTAGTCAGGGCCCAAAAAAAAAACATAAAAGTCTATACAAATATGGGTCCACAAGGCTTTCGTTTCCGAAATACAGGCTGTTAAAATTTTTATCTAATTTTTCTATTTTTTAAATACAATCTATGATAATGTATATATTGGAGTAAAAATTGGTATCCCGGGGTTTTTTGGTTGACGTATTCGAACCTTATCTTAGTACGGCTCTTACTTGTAGGGGGTGCCACTACGTCTTTTTACTATTTTGAACAATCACAACTTTTTGGTACGGCCTTGTATTACATTTTTTTTTTTTTTTAAGTAAAAAAATAAGCCTTTTTCCAAAGAATATTTGGATTTAAAAAAGGTTTTACGACGCATCTGCTTTTATTATAGCAATATAAAAAAAAATAAAACCAAATGTATAATTAAACAACATGTATTTTAATTTTTAATTAAATATTTTTTCTTAATTTATGTTTAGCAAAACATAAGCTAGGTTTTGTAATTTTCAAAATTTATCAATTTTCAAAATTTTTCCAAAAAAAAGTTTAACACCCTCAACAAAAGGCCTTGGGGAACCCATATTTTGTATAGATTTTACTTTTTATTTTGACCCTGACTACGTACCTGAAGTATTTATATTATATATATATATATATATATATATATATATATATATATATATATATATATATATATATATATATATATATTATAAAAAAAAAAAAAAAAAAAAAAAAAAAAAAAAAAAAAAAAAAAAAGGGTTTCTTGGGTATAGGTTTTTGTTATTTGTTATTTAAGGAAACACATTACTTTGACGTTTCGCCCATTATATTGGGCTTTTCAAAAGAAAATTTTTTTTGTATCAACCTAAAAAACAGAACAAAGTTAACATAGATTTTACATATACATAAAGAAAAACAACAAAAACATGCACGACTTACGATAACTACGATGATTTAAAATACATTTAAAAACATTGTTTAATAATTTAATTTTCAAAATACGCACCTCGAAGAAACATCTTGGTAATCGGACTATTAAATTGTTTGGTACATTAGAAGGTGTTAAAATGCTTATATTTTATTTTGTTATTGGGGATTTTAGATTTATAAGAAAAGTAATGTTGATTTTATTTGTTATTTTTTATTTAGATTTAATTTATAAAGTAATTTACAAAATTTATATCAGGTTGGGTTAGGGGTTAGGATGGTTAACATATTAGATTATGATATATGTGGCTGAGGGTTTCTGATATCTTGTTTGTCATTGAGCTTTGTGGTTCTTTTTTTTTATGAATCATTTCCTTAATTAAAAGTTTCTGGTGATGATTTTCTTGGGTAAAATTGCAGTGTTTTTAAAAACAATTCATGTTTCAAATTTGCTTCATGTTTTGTGTAGAGGCTGTAGAAGCGTTTTCATATTTTGTGCCCATTAAATTGTATCAAAATTTGTGTTGTTTTACAAATATATTTTTTTTTGGGCCCAAATTTTAAAAATGGAAATTTAGTAAACCAGGTTTGACTTTTTTTCAGGGACTTGGCTCTTTAAGGGTGTAAATAGTGATGATAAAGGTTTTTGGGGCCCTTTTGGCATACAACTATGCCCTGTTTTTCTAGAATATATTTTATTTTCGGACAATTCCTGGGAGTATGGCATAACTTTTATTTTTACCCTGTCAGTAACTGTATTTTTAGTATTATTTTTATTGTTGTAAAATTTAAAAGTGCGTTGTTTGATAATTTTGTTTATTTGTTTAATGGAAAAATTATTTTCTTTCAAAGTGTTTCTAACTTTTTTTAAAAATTTTTGGACGTAGTTCTGGTGGGAAATTAATTTTAATGCCCTATCAGTTAAACCAATTATTACACTATTTTTTTTTGAAATTGGGTGATTTGAGTTATAATTTAAATAACGTCCTGACCAAGTATTTTTTTTGTACCATTTAGTTTTAAGGTATTGGGTATTTTCACTTCTTATTAAGGTTAAGTGAAAATTAATTTCATTATTAATTTTCATTTTTAGACCCCTAAATTGTATTTTAGGGTGAAAATTATTGAATAAAATTTACTACCTCATCTACTTGACTTGATGGTAATGCTGTTAAGATCGTCAACATATCTTTTAAAGAAGATTATTGGAATGCTGATATTTTTAGTATTTTTTCTTCTAAGTATTCCATAACAAGTTGGGCAACAGTTGAAGATATCGGTGAACCCATCGCGCAACCGTCTAATTGTTGATAAAATTTGTCTTCATGTTGGAAATAATTGTTAGTAAGTGTTAAATTTATTGCTTCGATGAAGGTATTTTTAAGTGAAATATGTTCTTTAAGCAAGTTCCATTTTCCCCAATTATTTGATATAAAGATCATTAGGTATATTGGTATAAAAAGGGAAAAGACATCAAGTGACACTAGTTTATGGTCTGTAGGAATTTTAACAGAATCAATGAATTCCTTAAAACTAAATGAATCTTTAATATAATAATCGTTTTACAAATATTTTTGGGGGCAATCGCTTAAATACTTGGATAAATTGTAAAATGGAGATTGAATACATGATACAATCGGTCTCAACGGAACACCGTTCTTATGTAGTTTAGGCAGCCCGTATATTTTGGGTGCGACTGAATTGTGTATCATGAGTTTTTTGCCTCGGATTCTGAAATAAGATTTTTGGACAGGATTTTCTTTACAAGACTGTTATTTTTAATTTGATAAGAGTTAGTTGGATCACTTCGTATTTTGAAAATTAAAAATTATTAAAACAATGTTTTTAAATGTATATTAAATCATTGTAGTGTATGTTTTTGTTGTTTGTTTTTCTTTTATGTATATGTAAAATCTATGGTTAACTTTGTTCTGTTTTTAGGTTGATAACCAAAAAAAAAAATGTTTTTGAAAAAAGCCCAATATAATGGGCGAAACGTCAAAAATGTGTTTCCTTAAATTTACACAAATCTATACCCAGAAACAAAAAGTTATTATAAATAAATGGTTTAAGAAAAATTGAAAATATATATATATATATATATATATATATATATATATATATATATATATATATATATATATATATATATATATATATATATATATATATATATATATATATATGTATATATATATATATATATATATATATATATATATATATAATAATATATATATATATATATATATTTATATATATATATATATATATATATATATATATATATATATATATATATATATATATATATATATATATATATATATATATATATATATATATATATATATATATATTTATATATATATATATATATATATCCCAACAAGCATTTTAGTCAAAATGTGGGAAAATTTTACTTTGAACTTGTCTAGGACCAATCCTTTACAGGTCAAAATTTCCGACGAATTTCCTGCCCGTTTTCCCAAAATGGAGAATAATCTGAAGGTAATTTGGAAGGTAAAAAGTGGTCCCTAAGGTTATTTTTCCCAAGAGGTTAAAGAACATCTGAGATTGTGGGATACTTGTGGAAAAACTTGTCCACATTTTGTCCACATTTATTCATCAAGATGTACTTTTTGTCAACCTATATTACTCTCTTTCTCTTTTACTCACACAGAAATTTATATTTTAAATAAAACTAATAAATCACACGGCTAACGCTACCTGTTGGCTTGTGCATCCATCAGAAGTTGATTTTTAAAGAAACTATGTGCCAAACTAGGTACTTGTACTTATGACTTATAGAAATATTACCTGTCTCAAAGCACACTTTTCTGGAAGTTTGATGAGTCAAAATTACCTGCGGAACCGTTTTCGGATAACTGGGGTAGATACCTCTAGAAATTTGACGCGCCGTTAAAATATTACATGTTTGGATAAAAAAACTTTAGAATTCGTAGAAATTTTAGGTTAGGAAAAAAATTTTTACTAATTTTCAATATATCCATCACCAAATATCGCCGGTAGGTCTTATTTAAATATATATATTCTCCTGTAATATGTTTTTTAACATAAATAACTCCATAATGTGAAAAAACTTTTGGTATAAAATTTTCTTTCAGTTTCAGTGTAAATAAAAATGGCCGTTGCCGATGATTTTATTATCAATCTGTATCAAAGTATTCAAGTCTATTTTCCTGCTATTTGTCATCATTTTAATACCTTGAAGCAAAAGAGTTGAACAAGGATTTAAGGCAAAACTTTTAAGGTTTCGCCCTAATTTAACCCTAGACCATGAGGGCAAATTTTAGGTTCAAGTTCCATGTTTTGACCTGTTAAAAATCCTTCTGTATGTTAAAGGGAAAAAATTATAGGTTAAATTGAAGACATTTAGTATTGTTTTTGCTAAATTTGACTTTTACCTGGGGAACATTTTTGGAGTAATTATGTGCTAGTTTGAACCAAGGAAAATAGGCAGTAAAGTCATATTACCTCATAGACATAAACTCAATTAAATGTTCACATTTTTACCAATTTTAAAACTTCTTGAAATTAATGTATTTGAGGACATTTTTTAGGGCAAAAAGAAGTACATTTTTCCAAAATTAGAAAAATGTTCCACAGTGCTCTAGTTTACTTGACTAGAAATTTGTTGGGATATATATATATATATATATATATATATATATATATATATATATATATATATATATATATATATATATATGTATATAGTTTTCCCAAATTTTTGGATTTTCTTGGGGATAAGGTCAGGCAATATATAAAAACAGTTGCTTATTAAGCAATTTTCGTTCAATTTATGTCAATTACGACGTTTTCGGCCTGGAAAGGCCTTCATCAGGTATATAATATGTATTTTTTTATAAGAACAAATCAATCTGCAATACAAAATTTTTTGATTGAAATATTACCTATACAATATATTAACATTTAATTTTACCTTAAAACTAAGGGGTTTCTTTTGAAAAACACTCATTTTTGTTGTTGTGTAATGCACATTTAATACTTGAAATGACAAACAAACCCACTTAACATTGAAAACAGTTATATTCACAATAAACGGTCTTCGTTTCAACTATTTATTTTTTTTTAAATTATTTTTTATTTTTTGATAGTTTATAGAACTACTAGACATATTATTATCTATATGCAAAGAACTCTACCTCACTGTTATTTTAAAATATATGTTACAGTTTTTACAGTTCTTGATATTAAACACACATTTATTCTTTTTGGTAAAATGGTAAGATGGTGCTAGTAGTTCTATAAACTCAAAATAAATAATAATTAAAAAATAAATATTTAAAAGAAGCCGTTTATTGTGAATATAAGTGTTTTAAATGTTAATGTTTGTTTGTCATTTCAAGTATTAAATTTGCATTACATGTTTTCGTAAAACCCCTTTAGTTAAGAATAAATGTTAATATATTGTATAGGTAAATTTCAATCAAAATTTTTGTATTGCAGATGAATTTGTTCTTATAAAAATACATATTATATACCTGATAAAAACCTTCCCGGGGAAAAACCCGAAGGCATAAATTAACAAAAATTGCTGTTTTTATATATTGCCTGCCCAAAAAAATTCCGAAAATTTTGGAAAACCATAAAAATATATCAAGGAAAAGGTAAAAGAAACTATATATATATATATATATATATATATATATATATATATATATATATATATATATATATATATATATATATATATATATATATATATATATATATATATATATAAAAAGAAAAATTAATTTATATATTAAAAAATTTATTTATTATATATTAAGTTTTTAAATAAAATTTTTTTATCAATTTCAAAACTTTATTTTTTTCTAAAGGCTACAATAATAAGTACAATTTAATGAGCTTTTATGAAGAAAAAGAAAAAAACTTAAAAAAAAAAATCTTTCCCTTAAAAAAGTTTTCTTTAACAATAAAAAAAAAAGGGCCCCTTATTTTAATTTATGCAATTCTACTTTGTACTCGTTCCCGGAAATAACTCATTGTTTTTGAAAAACAGTTAGCATTGTGAAATTTCCTTATTGGTACCATGTTGTTGTAGGTTAGGTATATTAAATATATATATATATATATATATATATTATATATATATATATATATATATATATATATATATATATATATAATATATATATATATATATATATATATATATATATATATATATATATTATATATTTATATATATAATATATATATATATATATATATATATATATATATATATATATATATATATATATATATATATATATATATCCTACCTACTTCATCTCACGTAACATTCAATTTTTAAATCCAGAGCTGCTCTTTAATATAAAAGTCCATAAAAAGTCCTTTTCAAAAAATAAATTAATACCGTTTCGGCTATTTCACACGCTTTCATGAAAATTTGATACAACAAAAAGGGTCCTTACAGTTCAGTAAGATTTTATCACGCAAAGTGTCAGAAACTTTATATCGTGCCAGGCAAAGCAGGGACCTCATTTTCCGTTCTCAAAGAAAATAAAAGTATTGTCAAATTTCTGCCTTAGGGTGGCTATAATTTAGCCAGACATGAAAATCCTGAAAACAAACTTAAGTTTAGGGAAAAATTGCCGCCTGGCGCAATGAAGTAGTTACACACAAAACCAATTATGATTCAAATTTCAAAACAATAAAATTTAAATCCAACTAATTAGAAAATAAAAAAAAAATCTTAATAATGCAACGGGGGGGGGGGAAAAAAAAAAAAAAAAAAAAAAAAAATTAAATATATATTAATATTTATATATATAAATTTTATATTAAAAATTAAATATATATATATATTATATATATATATATATATATATATATATATATATATATATATATATATATATATATATATATATATATATATATATATAAATATATATATATATATATATATATATATATATATATATATATATATATATATATATATATATATATATATATATATATATATATATATATATATATATATATATATATATATATTTTTTATATGTTAGACTAAAGCTTGCCGAATTCGCCTATTCGCCGAAATAAATACTCAGTTTGCGAAATGATCAAAGCCAAATGATCGATTGCCGAACATATTCCTATTTCGGTATCTGTTTAAACTGGTTTTTACATTTCGCGAACTAAGCTATCTGGGGTTGTCAAATGCCGAATAAGATATATTTCCCGGGTTATCATTAGCTTGAAGAAGCTCAACATGAAAAAAAAAATATACTTTAAATAATTGCCTTTCAACTAAAAATTTACCTGATGATAGCTTATATGTGTTGGGCGCAAAGCCCGAAAACGGCCAATGGACGGAAAATATGGCCAAACCCCGTTCTGGTCGACGGGAATGTCCCAAATATTGCTTTTCGGCCGTTTAAGGTAAACCAGAACGCGTTTTCAAAATAAAAAACGCTTTGCTTACCAGAACTAACCATGACAGACTAGGTAGTTATTTAAAAAAATTTTTATAATTTTTTATATGATAGAAGTTATGAATTTTTAAAAGTGTAATTATATATTCCCAGGTTTTTTCCCAAAACGTTATTAAAATTTTTTTATAACTTCTACAAATAATTAAGACAAATTCAAAAGCCCTTAATTATAGTCGGTCATGGTTAGTTCTGGTAACAAATCGGCTATTTGAAACACCCCAAAATCTGTTTTTGGACGACCAGAACGGGTTGGCATATGCAACTATAAATCCGCCGAAATATATCTTATTCGGCATTTGAAAATCCGGCTGGGACAGTTCGCGAAATGTGTAAATCCCGTTTAAACAGCTACCGAAATGGGGAAATATGTTCGGCAATCGATCATTTGGCTTTGATCATTTCGCGAACGGTATTTATTTCGGCAAATGGGCGAATTCGGCATATGGGGTCTTAAAAATATATACAAGGTGATTTAAAAACATACGTCATCCCTTAATGAGAAATTCCTTGGCCAAAACTAAGATAAAAAAATTATATAAACGGTACGTCAAAACGCCCTTTATTTTTAAGGTACAGGATGGGAAAGAACAATTTGTAAAGTAAATTTTCCTTTATTTTCAAATCGGATTTATTAATTTAAATGAACTTGGCACAGTTAGAAAATTGACTGAAATACACCTTCTGGTGATATACTTTTTTCTATTATGTTAGTCTTCAACGCGACAATAATCAGCACACCACAACTGCTGTCCTTTACCCACCAACAAGGTAAGAGGCATATCTCTCAAAGATTTTTACGGTCTCTGCGCCGATGGTATAACCAATTAATTATATTTTCTCTAGTAGCTTCCAATATACATACATACAACACTAAGTGCCACTCTCCTTCCTTGCAGTCTTTCTTTTAAAAAGCCCTGAACTTCCCACTTTCTCCACTTCTTTATCTCTAAGGTATCAAGAAACATTTCTCCTCTTCTTTAAAGCTACAATTTTTTGCTATGTTTATAACAATTCTTTTACTTTTCTTAAAATGTTCACAATCAAGGTTTGCTTAATTGACATATTTAATGGACCATATTGCATATTAGTTTTTATGCACCCATATCATAACACATCGCTAAAACAATAACACTAAAATCTTGGACTTCCATTGTCTTTATTTGTTAATTGATACACAACGTTTCGGTTAGTGATGTATCTCCAACTTCGTTTTCAAGTGATAACTAAAACTATTCTTAAAATCTACGACTTTATATACTATCCGTTGTTGAAGCTTGACCGACTTGTCACGGTTCAGCAACGGCAATATATTCGGAATGTCTACACTAGGTTTGCTAAATACATTTTGATTGTTTGCTATTATTAATACAGCTTCTTTAAATTTTCTTTTCTTCCAGTGGGTTTCTTTATGAATGATTTTGCTTCCGACCATTGTATACGGTGTTGTTTTGACCATGCGTGTTCGGCAATCCCTGATTTCGACGTTTCACCTCGTTCCGTATGTTTTTGTGTTCTTTAACTCTTCTAGTGGTCTTTTGTTTCCCGATGTATGCTTTATCATTCACAAGGAGTTTGGTAGATACAGTCATTTTTGAAACATTATTGTCAGTCTTGTCTTAGTAGAATACTTCTCAAAGTGCTTTGGGATTTAAATGCTGTTTTAATGTTATACCTATTCGCTATTTTGCGGATCTTTTCTGAAAGTTCCTTTAATATACTGAATAGTCATAAATGTTTGGTCTATTATTAGTCTTGTTAAAATTAGAGTTCTTTGTCTTCTCTTGATATTTATCGATTGTTTCCTTAACCAATCTCTCACTGTAGCCGTTTTGCTTGAGATCCTAGTTATATTACTTATTTCGGCTTGCAGAGATTCCTTACTGTTGCATAGGGTCACCATGAGGTTATATAGAGTACGGATGACTCCTCGCTTTGGTGTAAATATTGTCCAGTGTGGGTAGGTTTTCTGTATACCGAGGTATATATATGTCCATTATTTCGTTTGACTAAAACCATTGGAAGAAAGAAAATTTAAAGCTGTAATAATAGCAAACAATCAAAATGTATTTAGCAAACTTCTAGTGTAGACATTTCAGATATCTGGCTGCCGTTGCTAAACCGTGACAAGTCGATCAAGCTCGGTGAACAACGGATGGTATGTAAGGTCATTAGCAGAATAGTTTTAGTTATCACTTGAACGGTTGGAAGTATCCTGTGCCAAGCTGATGTGAATCAATTAACAAATAAAAGACAAATGATCAGTTTAGTGTTATTGAAAACCATAACATTGTCTAACACTTTTAAAAAGAAACATCTCTAAAACATTTCTACAACATTACAAGTTCATACAATATTTAAATTTTAGTAAAACAAAATTGCAAAACTTTAATTGAAACCAAAAACTTTTGCAGCTTTAGAGCTTTTAATATATAAAGCCAACAAGAAGTGGAAAAAGTTTGATTGACTAAAGGCAGAATTATGTAAATAAATTACATTATATTATTAGCTGATATGATTTTACCGTTAAGGACAGTGATGGAATAACGTACAGTGTAGGAAACAATTTTTTTTTACTCAGCAACCTTAAAACGAGAACATGTAACTTCTTAAAGTTTTATTTTTTAACAACTGCAATAGAATTTTTGTGAAAAGAAAGTAAAAATTGCAAATAATAAAATTTGGTACCAATTTTTTTTACCTATGTTTTGAGAAATGTATAATAATATAAAAATACTTAAGTATTTTTATCACACACTTCAGTTTTTCTCTTTTTAAATATCATGCAAAACCTGAGAGAATTCATATTTTATCAGGAAACGTGATTTCCTCAGAATATATAAAATTTTCACGTTCAACTTTGCACATGTATGGGGTGTAAAAGCTAATTTAAGTTTCAATTGCGCAAATTAGGAAGATACAAGTTAAATTCCCAAATAAGAAACATAATTTTATAAAATTGCATATTTATGAGGGAAAATATTATTTAAAATAAGGTTGTGATTATTGGGGTAATAAAATTCTGTGACACAAAAACATATCTGAATTGTAAATTTGTTCTATAGTTTTGTGGCGGATTTATGTTACAGTAAGTTTTGTCATTATATTCACCTGGAAAATTTCTAAAAAAACTGTACAGGGTTATCCCAAGGAGGACTAGACAGGCCGCTTTTTTTGATTCTACCTTTACTTTATAAAAGAGGGAAAAAGCCACCATATATAATTTTTTTCCCTCTGAATCCGAAAAAGGTAAATGTAAAATAATTGACAATCAAATAAAACTGCTAGGGGTCATTTTGTTATTTTTTTTTTAAATGGAATGCAATATTTTTTATGTGATTATCCGATTCCTCGTATATCTTTTGATCTAAAATGATTTTTTTAATTTAAAATGGTCCATTTTCTGCACTTTTAAATCAAAAAGATTTCGTCTACCAGGTCATTAACACCTGAAATTTATTGATACGGATGCCTGTTCACTCTTTAACGGTAGTGTCATTCAGACAACTTAAAAAATAAAGTTTAAAAGTTGTTCATATTTTTCATGAATTGGGAACAAATAACGTTAAAAAATGAAATATTCATGAGAAGACTGTCTACACATTGTAAAATTATATTACAAAAGCGAAGAAAATGCTCGAGAAACGCAAAGAAGATTTTTCGAGAGTTTCCAGAGACGCATTTCAGTGGATACAATTCTAAGAATTAAGACTCTTTTTAAAGAAACAAAAACAGTGAAAAATAGGCGAAGAAATATAAGAAGACAAAACATAAGAAATCAAGCAATTGTTCAATATTTTGAGATAAATTCGATAAGGTTCTATTCCGCATGCAGTACGAGAAGTAAGGCCATGGAGCTCCAAAGGTTCAGTCATGGAACAGTTCAAAAAACTCTGAATTGGTATCAAAACCATATTGTATTCTTCCAGTTCAGTATCTAACTCAAGAACAAAAAAGAACTTCGTTTTCGATTTGTTGCTTCGATGTTGATGAGAGAGCAAGACAAGGACAACAACTTATACAATAAATATTATAGACTGATGAAGCGTCATTCACAACATCAGGAATATACAACCAGAGAAATACAAATTACTAAGCAGCTAACCCTCATAAATATGAAATGATAAAGTTTCAAGGTAGGAGCTCGCTTAATGTTTGGTGTGGGATGTTAGGAAATCAAATTATTGGACCGCTATTTTATCGTGGCTCTTTACCGGTCCAAAGATACCTTCAGTTTCTTCAAAACGATATCGAGGACGTCTTGGAAGGATTGCCATTGCAAATCTACAATAATCTTATTTGGCAGAAGGATGGCGCTCCACCTCATGCCATTCGAGAAGTGGTAGTATATTTGAATGAGCGTTACAACGAGTGGATTGGCCGTAACGGAACACTTCATTTTCCACCCAATAGCCCAGATATCACACCAATGGATACATTTTTATGGGGCCATTTAAAAAACGTAGTTTATCAATGGCCCAATAGAAATATCGATAAGCTACAGCAACAAATTGTGAATGACAGACTTAACCAGGATTGCAATATTATAAGCGACTCTCTGGAAAGACTAAAAAAAGGGGAATCGGTCGTGTTTGGAAAACAATGGAAGACATATCGAATATTTATATCATTAAGGTGTCTGGTGTTCTTAAGTTTAAATTATAGTTTTTCTTATGGGGTATTTGTTTTATATGTCATATTGTTTTTAGATTTGTTTTGTATCTATTCTACAAATAGAGTCTTAATTCCTAGAATTGTATCTATTTTATTACATTGTGTAGGCGGTCTTTTAATAAATATTTTATTTTTTAACATTATTTGTTTCTAATTCATGAAAAATATAAACAACTTTTATATTTTATTTTTTTGTTGTCTGAATGATACTACCGTTAAAGAGTAAACAGGTATCCGTATCAATATTTTAGTTGTTAATGACAAGGTGATGAATTTTTTTTTGATTTAAACGTGCAGAAAATGGACCATTTTGAATTAAAAAATATTATTTTATATCAAAAGTTATACGAGGAATCGGATAATCACATAAAAAATATGGCATTCTGTAATGTATGAGCGAGGCCCACACCAGAAAGCCTCCAGTAGCCACACCGGGGAGCGAGAGAAACGGTCTGTTTCGATCGCAGCTTACGAACTACGACCTCTCGTCCGACCTTCGCTCCTCCCGCCAATTTACTACGCGTTCTTAATTTGGATATTATATGATAATGACTGTGATAATAATTTATTAAATAAAAGTAATAGTAAGTGAAGTCTTTGGTATTATTCAACCACCCGGACACAACAATTGGCGACGAGGATAATAAAATTAAAAATTCGAGCAACGGGTAGTGAAATAAAATGGCGGTGACAGGTAGCACGCGTGGAAATTTTCCAGAATTCAGTCAAGACATGGACGATTGGGTAATTTATTTAGAACAATTACGGGGGTATTTTAAAGCAAATGACCTGAAAAAAAAACAAGTACCGATGCTGCTCAGCTTAATGGGAAAGTCAACATACATGTTGCTGAGAGACCTTTGCAGTCCCAGTCTCCCCAGTGAAAAGACGTATGAAGAGCTTGACGAAATTTTAAAGAAACATTACGGAAAACAACCGGTTATATGGCGAGAAAGACGAAAATTCCACCAAACCAGGCAAGAATGTAACGAAACAATATCACAATGGCATGCACGCTTGTGCAAAATGGCTACCGAATGTAAGTTTGGTGATAAACTTAGCTTATTCATCAAAGAACAATTTGTCATCGGGATAAAATCAGAAAAAATTTCCGAACGCCTGTGTGAGGAAGAGGAAACTACGGAACTAGGAAAAATGGTGGAAATCGAAGAAGAAAAGAAGATAGAGTTGACGTTGGGAAACCTCCATTTTACAAAAATCGTCAAAAGCATGGCCGACATGTGCAGAAGGGAACAGGTCATCAACAAGGGGACCAATGAGAATGCGCCAGCACCCGAACACTCCAAGGGACGGCGCAAGCCCACGACAAGAGGACGACAGCCACTCCCAACACATGATAGGCAACCCGGTGAGATGTCAGATGTCAGACGACAACACAGTCAACAGCACATGGGAAAACAGGATGATGGTATTTATTGCAAAGTTTGTGGAAAAAAACATACAGGTCGGTGTATTTATGCTAATTTTATTTGTTCAAAGTGTAAAAAGAAAGGTCATTTAGCCAAAGTTTGTACTAAAGGTAACAATATTAATTTTTTAAACATAGGCTGAATATAATGTAAACAATAGCCATACAGGTAACGTAGATGTTTTTAATGTAACAAAAAAGACAGGATCAGAATCAGACTCATGTGATTGTTGTAGAAAGGAAAGTATTTGTCAAATAAATGTTAATTGTAAAGGTTGTGGCTTTCGTGGCAAGGGTAACGGAGACTATAAAGAAAAATTCCAAATTTTTTTTTAAACATTGAACAGGAAAATATTTTATTTCAAATAGATACAGGAGCTTCTGTCTCAGCTATAAGCGAGATAGTTTATAAAAATTGTTTAAATCACCTGGAATTATGTAATGATGACACAATATTAAAAGCATATGATAACTCTAATTTTAGACCTCTTGGTTTTATTAATGTATTGGTGGATTACCACAATATGAAAGAGTCAAGTTTTATGTTGTAAGAAAAACAAATATGTGCTTTTTTAGGTAGAGATTGGTTGACGGCATTTGGGGTTGGACTGGAACTCATCAACACGGTTACGTCGGAGAAAGTGGACGCACTTTTGAATCGAGAATTTCGGAAATCTTCGTGAGGGTATCGGAGTTTTCAAACATGCCGAAGTCACGCTTCACCTAAAGGAGGGTGCCATTCCCATCTTCTGCAAACCAAGACCAGTACCATTTGCTTATAAGAAATTTGGAAATTCTTAATGAGATTTATGCACTGTTGAAAGGAAGAGAAAATGAAAATTTTATTTGCAAGGTGGGGATTGCCAAAAACATTAGTCACAGATAATGGTACGCAATTTACAGCGACAAATATTCAAAATTTTCTTAATAGAAATTATTAAACATATTACTTCACCAGTGCATAATCCGCAATCCAATGGATTAGCAGAAAATGCTGTAAAAACTTTAAAACGAATTTAAAAACAAGACTAGCAGATTCAGCAAATAAAAATAAAAATATATCTATGAATCTCAGAATTTTTATTAAGTTATGGGACAAGCCAACACTGGACAGGTGAAACACCAGCCAAATTAATGCTGAACAGAGAACTGAGAATTAGATTGGATGTACTGAGAGAGAATCAAGAATTGGATGAGGAACAGCCTTGCCAACCACTTAAAAAGCAACTGGAAGCACAAGAAAAACAAAAGAAATACTTTGGAGGCAGAGCGAGAAAATTTAAAGTGGGAGAACAAGTAATGGTAGCAGATTATACAACTTTAAACGAAAGAAAATGGACTCTAGCAAAAATCGAAAAACAAATAGGTAAATCAACATACCTATGTAGAACTGAAAACAGCAAAGTATGGAAAAGACACTGCAACCAGATCCATAGGAGTGACCAGGAACATCCAGATTTAGAAAAGCGAGAAGAAGAAGCACAAAGAAAGCAACCAAGATCGATAAACTCACCATTTCGATACTATAGCAGTCTAAAAACGTATTCGGAGGAACATGAGCAACAGAACACGGAGGATATGGAAGAAGAGCCTAGTCAGCCCAAACCCCGAATGTGGACAACCAAATACTACTGCAAAAGAGACAACCAGTAATAGTCAACCTGCTAAAGTAGTCATACAGGCCAAAAGCCCAGAAATAGTGGAAAGTTCGGAGGTTTAAACAACCAACAGAAAAATGTTAAGCCGAGACCTTCCGTACTATTGCCACGAAGCAACCTACTGACACGGGTGATTCCACACCTAAAACCAAACTTAAAGAGAGAGTATGCAAAAAAAACTTTTAGAACAAAGCGGGGAGAGAAGGACAA
>JAHBCN010013809.1:0-12500 GCA_019359885.1 Listronotus oregonensis
TTTGGGTTACACCGTCTGCGAGTTGAATGCTAATGTATTTTAAAAAAATTGCTAATACTTTATTATCGCCTCATATTTATAAACAATAAAAATACCAGTTGGTTGTGAATTAACGTTGTCATTTTAAAATTTAGTGAATTATTATTATCAAGAAATCGTATAGGGAAAAGAATAACCATGAGTTACACTACTGAAAAAAAGTATTGATGATTAAATGGTACTGTCAAGTAAATAGTTACCAAAGGGTCTCAGACATGTTCACTGCTCAGTATCCGAATAGACCAATACCCGGAAAATCAACATCGATAGTACAGTTACGGCCATAAAATTTCGGGTAACGATTTTACGTGTTGTAAAACAGCCTTCAGTTACCAGCTTACCTTTACTTTTGACACTAATTCGAAATCTGTCATTGTCCAAAAAATATATCAAGTTCTTCGAACCATGCCACGCATATCAGTAGCAAAAAAATTCAAGTTGTTACATTGCTGGAGGAGGGCTACTCAGAAAAATCTGTTGCGGAGAGAGTCGGAGTGCCGAAGAGTTCGGTTCATGATATCAAACAAAAATTTCATGATAGAAATTCGCACGAGAGAAAGGAAGGTAGCGGTCGTCCACACATATCAACCGAGGAACAAAACGGAAACTTGATAAGCTGCGTTCGAAGAAATCCTTTTAAAACAGCCTCTTCTGCAAAACTAGAAACAATTTTTCCTGGCTCCGACAGAACAGCACGGCGCTGCATCAACAAATTTTCGGAGCTTCGATGCCGTCGAGCGGCCAAAAAACCCTTTTTAACACAGACAAATAAACAAGAAAGGGTTGGATTTTGCCTACCACGGGAAATACGTTTCTGGGAAAGGGTAATATTTAGTGATGAAAAAGTTTTCCAGTCAAGTTTTAATGGAAGTATGCGAGTATATAGACCCCCAAATTCAAGATTTGACGAGACATACACCCAAAAGATAAAACAGAGCGGTAGGTTTTCGGTCAATGTTTGGGAATGTATCGGCGCAGGATGGGTGGGCGTTTGCCATCATATCCAGGGCAGACTTAACGCCAATTCTTATCAAGAAATACTCCAAAATATCATGCTGCCAGCGGCCTATAATGTCTATGGGAATGATTTTACAGCCCGAAGGGTCACCGACTGGTCAAGAAACAACCAGGTTAGAATCCTTCCCTGGCCATCGCGAAGTCCCGACGTCAACCCGATGGAAAATGTATGGGGACTGATAGTTAAAAAAATCCAGTCAACACATGTTCAGCCCGCAAATGAAGAAGAGTTATGGGCACAAATTCAAGAGGCGTGGAATAGTTTGACTGAGGATTACATTAGAACATTGTTCGCTTCGATTCCTAAAAGATTGGCCTTGGTGATCGAAAAGAATGGAGTTATCATAAAATACTGATTTTTGTTTTATAGTTTATTAGTTGATATTCAATTTGATTTTAGTTTTCTGTAAAAATTAATGGAATTTCGCTTACTTTAAGTCTTTGTTTGTTTTGTTTTAGCTAAGAAATTGATATTAAAAGGCCTGTGAACGTGACTGTGTACTTCAAATATATAATTATCAGGTGAAAGCCTGGTTTACGAGAAATCAATGATTTTGACACGGATTGTCCAGTTTTTCCCGAAATTTTATGGCCACAACTGTACTTTTAACAAATTTGAGATCAAAGGCACAGTATTAAATAACTGTAGATGTGAAGCAAGGGAATATCAAAAAAAAAAAAAAAATGTAGAGATAATAGAGACTTGGAAGTTTTATTGCAAGTAAAAAAAAATAAAGAAATGGTGAGCACAAGGAAACTTCAGGATATTGTAAGAAAATATTACAACAGCACTCCGGATTCTGAAACCGCATAAATACTTTTCATACCAATATGAAAGACATCAAGAGCTAAGGGATGCGAATAAAATAAGACAGCAGGAATTCTTCTTTGATAAAATGGAAAGGGCAAACATGGACAGATAATTTGTAAAACATATTTGTTTTACTGATAAAAGCACATTTACGTTATATAATGAACTTAATCATCAAAATTACCGATACTGAAGCAAAGAAAACCAACACAAATTTGTGAAAACAAGGACGCAATACCCACAGAAAGTAAATGTCTGGGCGAAGTTTTCGGACAACGTATAATTGGACCATTTTTTCTTAATCGAAATTTGAATGCAGAATATTATTTGGAACTACTCGAAAAACAAATTTTACTTTCTTTAAATAATGCCTTCAGGAAAAATCAGGAAGTCTGATACCAAATGGATGGTTGCCCGGCACATAATACCCTGGCTGTTCGGGAATATTTACACTATGCTTTTAATGAAAATGTTATTAACCTACATCACACCATACATTGGCCAGCCAGGTCTCCTGATATTTCGCCAAATGACTTCTTCCTCTGGGACCATTTAAAAATCAAGATGTACAAGAATAAAATTAACTCTAAGCTAGACGAGTAAAAAAATGCTATTTCTGCAGAATGCTATAAAATTTCAATTTACCAGCTAACCAATGTAAGAAGACAATTTTATAAACGTCTGAGTTATCGTGTAGCAGCAAATGAAGAAATATTTAAATTTGTTTTTAAATCCTAAATTAATTTCCAACATATGATTTGTAATAGTATTAATAATTTATTAAAGCATGTGAAAATTGCAAATAGCTCTTAAGATTGATTTGTTACCTACAACTTTAATCTTTTTGATATATGACTTTTAATAATTATAAAGCACTAAGTTTCAAATTGACAACGTTGAGGTGATAATAGAGTAACAATTTTTTTAATATATTAGCATCTCTCAAACGGTGTTACTAAAAAATATCAAGTTTTAACTATGGGTGTAGATTTGCATGCTTTTTAATAAACTTTAATAGAATTTTTTTCCAAAAAAATAAGGGAAACTAACCATATTTAAAATTATAAGGGATTTCCTGTATCCCGCCCGACGATGCACCACCTGATATATGTTTTTAAATCTACAATCTTTTACTGATGAAATTTTTACATAACTGTTTTTCTTGTATTTAACCTTCGGTCGGGGAAATCTGATCTGACAGGCACAGCAAAACTGTTTTGTCACGTCGCCCCTCCTACCGGTGACATCCGCGCATGACTTTATAGTAGCTTCCGCTTATAAGGTGCTCTACACGGTGTTTTTTTATTTAGTGTGTTTTCGACCTTTGATGGGAGATATTTTCTGATTTGTTCAGTTAAGCTCATTGCACCCAAATCGTTAAGTTTTCAAAGGTATGTATTTTAAAATTCTTGCAAAAAAATCATTTCTTTCTTTTTTTTTAAGACTAGTAACGGGAAAAGGGTTTTCAATAATTTTGCAAAAATACCTTAACCTATGAGCTTGGCCTCGCAGGCACATTGCGCCCCAACATGTAACATTTTTTACTTTTTTTTTTCTTTCCGACTTTTTGCAAAAATGTCAAAGAAATACGATTTGAATAACCCAAAGATGTAGAAGAGATAATGGGTTTGCTAGAGAATGATGACGATTTGATTCTAAATGACGATTTTGGGGAGGAAAGTGACATCGCTTCCGAGGATAAGGTAGAGGAACGCGATGGTAACTCCGAATCGGAGCAAGAAGCTGAGACCGATGAAGACGATGATAACAGACAACTACCAGTTATTTTAGGAAAAGATAAGATTACCAAGTGGAATCAAAATCCACCTTTAAAAAATGTACCTACGGGAAAACCCCACAACTTAATAACTCACTTACCTATAGTTAAAGGAAATGCGAGGGCTGCTAGGACTGCTGTTGACTGTTGGGATAATCTTTTTACTGAAGAAATGTTGGAAATGATAGTAGAGTACACAAATCAGTACATTGCCCAATATCAGAAACAAATTTTCCCAGAAAGGGCATTAAATCCACGGATGTAACCCAAAATTAGGGCTTTTATTGGGTTGCTGTATTTTTGGGGAGCATACAGAGGAAATCGACAAAATCCCCGAGGAACTGGGGGGAAAAAAGAAGATGATGGCATTGAAAAATTTGGCCTTGTGTTGAATATCAAACGATTTAAGACGTTGATTCGTTGTCTTCGTTTTGATAACCGAAACAAAAAGGGAAGAAAGAAAAAAAATTGATCGACTTGTAATTCGTGACTTTTTCAAAAATTTTGTGAAAAAGCTCCCAAAAGAAAACTCATTCCGGGGAAGGGCGTAACATGAGGGGAAATGCTTCCAGGTTTTCGAGGACTTTTTTCGGCAGTATACCATAAAAACCAAACAAATATGGGATAAAAATTTTCTCCTTGTTGATGCAAAATTGTATTATACTTATAATATGGAAATTTATGCCGGAAAGCCCAGAAGGGCCTTTCTGTATAAACAACAAACCAAGTGACGCAGTGAATAGAATAGAATGGTTGAGCCGTTGTCTGGGTCTGGACGCAACATAATAGCTGATAACTGGTTTACTGATATACATCTGGTTGATGACCTAAAAAAAAGAAGCATCCTATGTTGGTACTATAAAAAAAAAATAAAAGACAACTGCCAACTGAATTTATACTACTAAAAGTAGTCGACAATTTACTAGCCTGTTTGGCTTTAGTAATGGAAAGACGCTGGTGTCCTATGTTCCCAGGCTAAAAAGAATGTAATTCTCGTATCAACGCTTCATAATGACAACACTATCGATCTTGACTCCGGAGAAAAAAAAGAAACCGGAAATTATTACCTTTTATAACTCGACGAAAGGCGGCGTTGACACTCAGATAAGATGTGTTGCCACATTTAATGTATTCGAAATATTAAGCGTTGGCCAATGATAATATTCTTTACAATGCTAAATGTAGCTGGTTTCCTCAGTAATTTACCACTGTAATGATTTAGAGCCACTGCGTTGAAGATGTTCCTAAAAAATTGGCTCATGAACTAACAATTTGGGGAGCTAAGCGAAGAAGTATGAAAACTGTTGGAATGCCGATCGACCTGCAAAACAGGAGGAAAGATTTCGTCCCCTTTCTCAGGAAGAAGAAATATTACCCTCCGCAGCCCCGTAAAAAAGGGAACGATGTTCAACTTGTACCAGTGAAACCGGTCTAAGAAGGTTAACAAATCATATAAGAAGAAATGCTAGATATCCCATTTGCTTATCCCATGCAAATATGGTGTGCAATCGATGTTTTATTGAAGGAATGACAGATCTCATCCCCGAAGCCGAATGATTCATTTTTTTACTTTACGGTTTCCTAACTTTTTACTGTTTGCTTTATAAAGGATTATAATTTTCATAAAAAAAACTAAACTAGGTTTGTGTTCAACACTTGTGTTTTTTTTAATTTTGTGTCTTTTGTTGTTCTAATACTTCTAATATTAATATACCTTACTTAATCTGAATAAAAATTAACTTTATAAGGTGTTTTTTTATGTTTTTTTAAAAGTGTGCCTACCAAGCACATTGCGCCCGACGGAAGGTTAAGCTGCGTTATGAAACTCATAACACAACTAGTGGTGTTATGAATCTTTAATACAACTGGTTTTGGTAATAATGAAAAATAACAAAAAAGATCTAAAAATATTAATTTTTAATTCAAATTTTTACTACTAGTTATTAAAAATAATATTAACACATTTTTTACATTTCTTCGAATTTCAAAACCATCGTGCTGTTGATAATGATTGTGAAAATGGGGAATGTCTACCTGTAATATATTGGACTGTTCCTTGGTTTAGCTCGCACTCGGACAGGCATACTTCTTTAGCGATTCTTATGTTACCTTTTCGGCAATAATGATTTCATGGCACGTACTGCGGCAACTTCTATGTCTAAAGGTGTGGTTCCTTCCACGCGGCCGTCGCACGCGACTAACGCAATGCGACTAACGCATACGGCCGCCGTTTAATCAGGTGGTTTCTTAGGACCGCGGCTCAAACTCGCGATAGCAAAATTAATATTGTAAGTGTGGTTCCTTCCACGCGGCCTCGCATGCGACTAACGCATGCGGCCGCCGTTTAATCGGGTGGTTTCTTAGGACCGCGGCTCAAACTCCATAGCAAAATTATTAGTGAAAGGGAATAATCTTTGGTAAAGTCGTGATGGATGATCTAGCAATATATTTATTATTGGAAGAAAAAGAGGATGACGAAATACTATTACAATTAGCCAACCTGAAACATAGCAATGCCCCTATAAATCCAATATTTCAACAAAGACCGATGAGGGTTGTTATACTACATTAATAAATCGACATCTGCAACAGGATGAAGTAAAATTTAGAAAATATTTTAGACTGAATAAAGCAGAGTTTACTTTTATTCTTGACTTAATAAAAGACGATATAAAGTCCAAGCCAGACAACAGAGTTGAATATCCAATAACCCCAAAGGAAAAATTAGCCATTGTATTAAGCTAAATCTGTACAGGGGGTACCAAATTCGACTCTTATCATTAGAATCTGGGAAACTTAAAGAGATACGAGGTCGGTTAAATGAAGGCAAAGTTGCGCAATATGATGCTAATCAATATGCCACCTTAGAACTTTAAAATTTTCGAATACTTACTTTTGGAAAAAACCGATTATTCGCAATTTCGTTTTTATTTTTTTATGACTTTATTTGAATCGATGTAACAAAACAACTTTTACATTTCCATTGCTACTTTTTCTGTTCTACAAGATAGAGTTATTAGATTTATACACCGACGTTTCGTCTTTGAGCTGCCATCATCAACTTCTTTTTTTATACGGGCCTGGATTTTTTTATTATGTATTTTAGCAGCTATAAAGTTCCCAAAACCAATAATGTTTTGCACTTATTCAAAAAATTATATTAATGGCCATTTTCATAGGAAACCATATATTAGAGGAGTCATACAATATATTTTTGGGATCTTAGGAAAACATTAAACTGATTTTTTTTTAATAAGTGCGAAACATCATTGGATTTGGGATCTTAAATGCTCTTAAAATACGTAATAAAAAAATCCAGGACTCATTTAAAAATAAAGTTTCAATTTTTAACAATTAAAAAAAACACCAGACATTTCACACAAAACATCAGTCGCAGACACGACTGCGACTACACTGCTTCTTCAGCAGTCCAGTCGCATCAATCGCAGTCGTTGACAGCGGACGCATACGACGGCCGCTTGGAAGAAACCAGGCACATTTAAAAACATGAGTAGGAGTGCTTTGCGGTTAACGTAGTGCGTTAGTCGCATGCGGCGGCCGCGTGGAAGGAAACATACCTTAAGGAGAAACTTTCGGAATCGCTCATCCTAATTTTTAAATAGATTTTTCTGTGCGAAAAGTGCTCGAGTTTACTTGACAGGACGAACTGACTTTAAAAAAACAAATGCATACTTCATAAACAACGTTTGTAGCCATGGTCTGGAGCACGTAACGTGCTCCACAGTTAAGTTTAAAAAAAATGTGTCAAATGTTCTAGTTAAGGGTATTAAGCGGATAGGCAACTAATAAACGAAAATCAAAACAGTATTTTTTTTTCGGTTGTAGATAAAACGTTGTACCGAGTGTCCAAATAAGAAAGGACGCCGCACCGGCTGTATCTCGGAAACTATTAATTGCACAACGTTGGGAAAAGAATATTTTTGGTAAAAGTAGTCAAGAGAAATAGCTGGAAATTATATTCTAGTTTACAGTAACTATTCTTTTACTCTGTCACAAATATTGTTTTAAATAATTGTTAATATTATTTATCTTAAAAAACAGCTTACTTTAAAATAACTCAAAAAAGAGTGCAGATATCAAAACGCGGTTTCCACCAAAGTGTAGACATTGTGTTCCTCTTTTAAACCTACAATAAAAAAACGTCGTATCTATTTTTTTCGAGTGAATTTCGCAAAACCGTGTTTTTCTTAAACAACTCCCTCTTGTTGGTAAATTGCAAACTATTCGACACTGAACAGCATGACATTTAAAGGAGCTTTAAATTTTTCTTTAAACAAGTACCCACTTGAGCCACTTTCGATAAAAGGTCTAGAAAATAGAGCTATTTGAAAGTTGCAATATTTATCATCTTTACCCACCCTTCTGAAGCAGAATTGGCTAGAGTTTTTGCTGATATTATCAAGTAACAGGGTGGCAACGATCCACGTGCTTAAAACTAAGTTAAAGTCAATGTAGTTTAAAGAGGAATGTGAATGAAGTTTTGTTCTTCATTGCTATTAAACCTGTTTCATGTTTTCAACTCACATATGGTAAGAACTTTGAAGAGAATTATTTTGTTGGTTTTACTAACAAGAATCATTTTTTTTTTATTTTTTAATTGTCTGATGATGGGAAAAAATTTTTCCCAAAGCTCGACTTTTTTTAATAAAGAGTTAATTACTTAAAGTGGCCTTTCAATTGACTGCATTTCCACTACTCTGGTTTCAGATTTTTTCTATATATATAATATATATATATATATATATATATATATATATATATATATATATATATATATATATATATATATATATATATATATATATATATATATATATAAAAGAAATGCATACATAAGGGACAGTACAGGGTGACGGAACCTGTGTATGCTTAAGGGTTGGTGTAGAGCATAATGGGCTTAGAACTCAGTGCTCAGGGGCCCAGCGAGGGAACTCACCATTCACCATGCTACGATAGATAGATAGATAGATATTGATAAATAATATTACCAATTAATCAAAACAGTCTTTGTGACAGAGTGCACTTTCTAGGTCTGTTGAGTCAATAAACCGTAGTCATCCTGTAAAATTCATAATAAATTAGTGGTAGGATTCGCGCGTTTTATAAAGCTTGGTAAGAAGAAACCAAAGATAAATCTAAAGCAATTTTATATTTTTTAGTTGAAATTTTCGGAAATAATTAACTTATTTTGGTATTACGAATTAATAAATATCCTTTTATAATCGTTCGCCTATAAAATTGTCCTGAAACAAAAATTTGCGATAAATTTGGGTTTCAACCGTTTTAAAAACTTATTACGAATGCTTTAGTAGCAACAGCACTTTTCATTTAGCATGTTTAAAGCCTTGTCAAATTTTCAAAACATTTTATGTTGCCAATAGAATTATACCGATAAAAAGGGAGAGGTAAATTAAAAATTTTTGTCCAAAGGGTTTTTTAAATTTTTTCTAAAAATTTTTTGTACCGTGGATCCATTATAAGTGGATCCCCAGGTTTTTTTTTCTTATGGGACAGCTAAAATTTTTTTTGACCTGAAATTTTTCTTGGGTCTCAACTACCAACGAGTAATTTTTTAAATAGTATGACTAGTTCCGTCTATTTGTTTTCAAAGTTTGAAAATTTTCAATAGGCTCAAAAAATTTGAGGCAGTTTAAAGATTAGGTTTTAAGATATTCCGTCTAAAAAATTTTGAAAAAAAAATTAGTGGCACCTTGTATATAAATATAATATTGAGTTACCTGTCAATCTGTCTAGGTAAATTTTTGTTTTGATATAATTTTGTTGATAGTTGTCAGAAATTACCCGTATCGGTCAAAATGCTTTATTCAGTCGAAGAAAAACGCAAATATGGTCGTATGCTACTTAGAAAAAATCAACGAGAAGCTCTTACCCCGGAAGAAAATTGGCAGTTTTATCCTGGCAGACTTAAGCCTTCAAAAACCACAGTAAATAGAATAATAAGTAACCTTGAAAAAACAAGATAAAGTTCTCTCTTGCTAAATGGCAGTAAAGCTTTTTTGGGCCTTTGCCAAAAATATTAGTCAGAACTTTTGCACAAATTCTTTTCCACCTAATCTCTGAAGATGGAATTTTTCTACCTCAAAGAAAAGCCGAACTATTTTTCCCAAAAAATTTTCTGCCAATTCTACGCTTGATCCTCTATTAACTTCCTCTTCCAACAGTTGTCCCTGTTTTCATAAAATGTCCGATATAATTTTTTTAAAATCAAAAGATCAAACGTATTCTTTCTTCTCTTAATACTAAAAAAACGTCTGGGCTGGATGGCATACCAGCAATCTCTTAAAAAAAGGCTCCGAGCCCCCATCTTAACTCGCCTCTTTCGAATCTCTTACGACACGGGCTTTTCCCGGCGAGTTGGAAAGCTGCACGTGTGCAACCTGTCCCAAAGGATCCAAAAGTTCCCTTCTAACTATAAGCCTATATCTCTTCTTTCCGTTGTTTCAAGGTAATGGAAAAATTCATTAATTCCCAAATCTTAAAGTATCTTTTACATGATAGACAATATGGTTTTCGTCAAGTAGATCCACAGCTGATCTTCTTTCCTTTGTCTAAAACGGAACAAGCCCCCCTTGAGTTTTTTGGGAATCCCAGATCGTTGCTCTTGACATATCCAAAGCTTTCGATCAGGTCTGGCATGATGGGCTTCTTAACAAACTTCCTTCTTACGGTCTTCCACCTAGCTTTGCTTTTGGTTTTTCGTTTCCTTTCTAATCGACGTATATCAGTTAGTTTAGATGGTCTTTTCTCCAGCTTCTCAAATTAATGCTGGGTGCCCCAGGGCTCAGTGCTGGCACCCACGTTTTTTTTCTTCTACCCATTGTTCTTTTTCTTCCACAATCAATCCCATTCATAGTTTTGCTGACGATAGTACCTCCACTCTAGTATTCAATTTCTTAAGCCACCGTGTAATTCTGTTTTTTTGAAAACAAGCGCAGGTCAATCAGATATCTCTTTCACAAGACCTCAAACTTATCTTGGTTTGGGGGCCCCAAAAATCGTGTTCAGTTTAATGCCTAAAAAACACAGTCATGTTCGCTGTCGCGAAAAAGTCTGCGAATGCTCATCCCTTACATATGAGCGGCCAAGTTCTGCAGAACAAGGAGTCGTTTAATCTAGTCGGCATTATTTTTGAGAATAACCTCAACTGGCACAAACACATTTCATCCAAAAGCTTCGGCAGCTTCAAAAAAGTTTGGGATTCCTCTTTCGAGCCAAAAAATATTTCTCTTCTTCCAATCTGTATGTATCCCAAATCAGACCCTTTTTGGAATATTGTTCTCGTCTGGGAATGGCGTCCCCTACAACACTTAGCATTCTGGCTCCATTAAAAAAAGAGCTGTTCGTCTTATTAATGATCCAACGCTCACAGAAGGGCTTCTTTTTTTGCCCATCGTCGAGCTGTAGGACCCTGCCTTCTATAGGTATTTTCACGGCTTCTGCTCAGAGGAATTGGCCAGTATTATTCCTTCTCTGGCAGCCCCCCACAGAGCAACACGTAGGCAATTTTTATGCATCAGTTCAGTTAGAGAGGCCCCCCAAATTCCCGCTTTCTTCTTTCCCTTATCCTAGAGGCAAGACTATGGAACCTGCTGGCAAAAAGTTTTCCTTCTCCTCCCAATCTCCAAAAAATTTTAAATCCCGTGTAAAAAAACTCCCCCTCACCACACTGGGGAAAACACCCCCGGTACGTTAGTACTTAGGCATCAGCCTTCGTGGGCTGTCCCAAGATAAAAAAAAAAAAAAAAAAAAAACCGTTAAAAGATTGACGAGATTCCAGGATGTCCCTGTATTTTTTACCTGCGTGTACCATGCGAAAAAAAAAATTTTGAAATTTTAGACGAATATCTTGAGAAATAATCGTTTCACTTGCTTAATTTTTATTGAAACCATAAAAGAAATTTTAAATTATGAAAAGATATAGACAGAAACAATCATCCTATTAAAAAAATTATTCGTTGGCGTTAACACTACGAACAAAATTTTTAGGTCATAAAAACTTTGAGCAATTTCATTTAATGAATTTTTGGTTCAAAAATTTTAAAATTAAAAAAAGGGCCAAAACCTGGGGCTTCACTTATAATGTTCTATGTATTATCACTGTACATGTTAAATTTAATGTAAATTGATAGTGGCCTAGTTAGAACCGGAAATGGACGTTGACGAAAATGTTGTATAACTTTGTTGATTTGTTAATTCAATTTCAGATTGAATGCAATTGGCTTCTAAATTAATTTAGTTCGGCTATTTACAAAATAAATTGTATGGTAAATAGGGTGAACGTTTGGAGCTGGTGGATAAATAGTCCATATTATGTTTTGTTTTAAAATTAAAAAAAATGTTTACAAAATAATGGAATTGGTTTCCTTAATTACAAAGTCTGGATTTAAAATAATTTACACAAGTTTTATTTAGATACGAACTTTTTCGATTTTTAATTGATAGAGATGAATAGGCATTTGTATAATTCAAAATATCAATTTAAATTTTGATGCAGAACAAAAATTGACTTTTTTGATTAATTTTCCAGCATATCATGACAATTACAATTTGTTTATTATTATATATCTTTATGTACAATAAATGCAAAAATAAATACTATTCCTAACATTGATAACAAAATTACCCCAACATTTTTTTTTTTTGATCCCGTCCTATATGGATATAAAAAAAATAAAAACACTACCCTTTCCCTTTAAATAATTTTTTTTGGACTTTTAAATAATAATATTATTGCTTTAATGTCATAAAAAGACTAATTTTTTTGAAAAATCATAAGTGGATATTGGTCTTTAAACACGCGCGATTTTTCGAGCA
>JAHBCN010013809.1:15000-23713 GCA_019359885.1 Listronotus oregonensis
AAGTATTCGTTGGCGGTCTTTTGGGAGTTTAACGTCAGCCGTATCGGCGATGAGATTGCAGTTCGCACAGGCTATTTTGATAAGAAAAAAGTATAATGAATGTTTTTAAAACTATTAAGCCGAAACGACAAAAACGTTATATCTACAGAAATAGTTAAAATTATTAGATAAGGAGATAATGCATGCAATAAATCTTAAAATAAATAAAGGTACATCAAACGTGCAAATAGCCACTAACTGTTTATTAACGCAATAATGTGTTGTAGCACCCTTATAGAGCCAAAAGAGATATAACAACGCGATTAGCGCCCTCTGTACATTTTCGAAGTTCTAGAGGGTCGCACTAATTCTTTTATAAAGCTGTTATAAAGCAAACCCATAAAAATAGCTTTTTAAAGGCCGTTTAATTGAATATTTCGCAACCATTTCCATTCTGACCAGTTTGCACGTCGCCATTTAATTTTCTCAGGATGTTAGGGCCGCCATTGTTGCATAAAGCAATTAAATTGCATCTTCTTAACTGTTTGTGTTTTAATAACTTTTTTCGTTATTAAAGTATGCAAACTTAACATCTAGTAACATTTTAAAGGTTAAAAATAAAAAACGACATAAACAATAAATGTTTGATATAATTTTTTTCAATCAATTTTTAATTATTTTCAAGGCGCTTTGGTAAATATAGAGCTAAAACTATATATTTTATCAGAAAAAAATCCATCGCAAGTGAATTTCACATTCTGCATATGCGAAACTTTCCTAAAATGAGTTATTTATTTTAGGTGTAATATATATGTATATCGTAGATCAGTCTGCTTTTATTTCCAGTCGTGTTCAATAATATAAAAAAGAATCGGCAAGGGCGACAACCATAAAATACCTTTTTTTTTAAAAAATTTTTCAATTTTTTCTCCAAGTTTAAACTTATGCACACTGAAATAAAGTATTTATTCAGTTTCAAATTAAAGCTGTCGAACTTGCTGACGGCTCTAGTGAAAAATGCGTATGTTAAAGCTTTTAATCAATATGTAGTATTATACATTGTTTTTTTTTTTAGAGTATTATAAAGTACTCATATATCCGTTTTATCACTAGATGAATTTTGTAGCATAATAAACCTTATTTATAATGGCAAATTATAACGCTTTAATAAATTAGCTGTATAAAGTGCGCCTATTTTGGGTATAAAACACTATGTTAGGTTTGAGAGAACGTTGTATAGAACAAATAATAAAACATTGGGCTGGATAATTTAGTGATGTAGCGTTCTCTCACTTTTAAAAAGCAAGTTGTGTTACTTGGGATATATATATATATATATATATATATATATATATATATATATATATATATATATATATATATATATATATATATATATATATATATATATATATATATATATATATATGTATTATATATATATATATATATATATATATATATATATATATATATATATATATATATATAAGACGATAATAGAAAAACAAATGAACATCACATTTACAAGTTGTTCACAAAAATATACTTTTTTTTAAATGCAACACCCTGTTATTGTTACGTTAATTCGATAGAGAATGTAATTTACTATATAATTAGTTATTTACATTTTTTTCCTAAAATGAGAAATAGCGGAGTTATTTCAATTTAAATGAATTTTTCCATAACTGGGCGCAGGCAGCCATGGAATTTTTAAAATCGCATTTTTTGTACAAATTGTCGTAGTATGCTATGCGAAAAATAAAAAAAAAAACAAATGATAACATGTGTATCCGCCATGATATTTTAGTGACAACTAGTAAATCATAAGGCAACAGTTCATTTATGCCACTGTTGTTTAAAATGTTGTCATTTGGAGAAGTTTAATATGATAGAATGCTACATAATTTGCCAAAAAAAATGGCTTTAGTGTGAAACTATTTCCAGAAAGAAATATGCCAAACAGAAGATATTTTTTACTCCTCTATCGAAAGTTTCAATCAAACAAAAGTGTTTCTTAAGCGTAGAAATTAGAAAACCTTTATAATTAATCAACAAACAGAAATTAATGTTTTGGCATATTTTAAAATTTATCGTGAAAATTCCACAAGAGACTGTAGGTTAGATCTTAAACTATTCTAAGGAACCATTAATAAAATTAATAAATAGCAGTTAGAGCCCCTAATTTTGATCTAAATTTTGTTGGATTTTTTTAAGTTGGGCCAGCCAAGTTTAAACACGTGCAACCAGATTAACTCGACAAAATTTTAGCTTAAATCCAATGATTTAGGTTTTTAATTAGGCAAAGCAAAACTGCTTAAGACCGGAGTTTAAGTGTAATTTATTGTTATTATACGTAATTACCTCAGACAACCGACGGCGACGTCGTTATTTATGCAGCAGCATATACACATATGGTATCTATTCCACGGAAAGTTTAGGTCGTACTTAAATGTATTATAAAGTTAATAGTATAGGAGCATCTTGTGATATACCATTTACAAAAATATTGTGATTTTAAGCCATTAAGAGTTAGTGTCCTTAGAGACCGTTTCAGTACAACAAGTGCAATTGGACATGAGTGGAGGGTAGCTAAGGGTCGACAGATATCCTTAAGATCAATTTATCGAAAAATTAAAACGTATGGGCTACAATTATACCGTCCTCGGTTTATATTGCCATTGACCAATAGACATAGACAACTACGTCTGGTATGGTTTCAAGAACGGGCTCAATGGAATGAGGAATGGAATCGGGTCAAATTTAGTGACAGGTCACGCTTTTGTTTGTGGGCTTATGATAGTTGTAGGAGAGTTTGTCGAAGACGTGGACGTAATGGCGTTATGGTAAGGGGTGCCATAGCAATTGGAAGCAGATCACTTCTAGTTTTTTTTTTAAATAAAAAGATGAATGCCCAGTCTTAAATTAATAACGTGTTACAACCTGTTGCGTTGCCATACCTTCAACAACTGCAAAATTCAATTTTTCAGCAGGGCAATGCTAGACCACGCACAGCTGCAGTCACAAGAGACTTCCTCCGACATACTCTTCTTCTATGGCCTGCAAGGTCACCTGACCTATCGCCTATTGAACATGCATGGGACATGATGGGTAGAAGGCTAAGCCGATTGCAACTTCTTATGCTGGATGCACAACGTTTACGTTATGAAGTAAGATTGTCCTGGAAGACCTCCCCACAGGCAGATATTAAGCATCCGATTCGCAGCCTGTCACAAAGAGTTACAGAATGTCAAAACTTACATGGTAGAGCAGCTCATTACTGATTTTTTGAGTGTTTGGTTTATTTTTTCTTGTTGGCAATATCATCAATTGTTATTTTTGTTTGCCCCAAATATTTCCCAAAATATTAATACAATCTACTTACATTTACTGGGTGTTGCAATTTCTATGTTACACAGTATATACCCTGCATCTGTTATGGAACCTTTATGTATTAGAAAAAAAAGTATGTAACACACTGTTTCCGGTCAAGAGTTTTATAACATCAAAAAGTACCTATTTAAAATATTATATTTTCCCATATGCTTACAGTAGGTCAAGCCTACACGCAGCAGTATAATTTAGTATATAAGCCCTTTTTAAAAAGATTGTATAATTTTTGCAAAATAGTTAAAATTAAAACTCCTAAACTTTTTTAGAACCATTTTTTTAACCACATAAATCGAAACAAAAAAATGATGGCCTTAATTTAGAGAAATCTTCTAAAATTAGACATTTAAAAAAAATATTGCCTACCTAAACACTATTATATTCCCAAAAAATTAGTTCTAGGCTATTTAACAGGCCTCTTTAGCAGGTCCCTTCTCGTGACAACCAAAATGTCAGAGGCTCTAAAGAGCAGACAATGGCCTGACACAAAGAATAATTAGCAAGCAAGTTTCAGTTGCTCGTATTCTAATTTACGATGGCCAAACATTGTTCTGGTAATACCACTATATCGATCTCTATTTAGTGGTATTTCTAATGGGAATAGCTTAGATAATGGGGTTATGTACATTACGATTTATGTAGTGTCTGTAGTTTTGTCATAAAAATTCTTAATTTTTCAGTTCTAACTTGTTTTTTGCCCTAGTCAAGAATATGTGTTATTAAAATATTGGTTAGAGTTAAATAAAAACCATAAGAAGTGCTTAAAATTGATTCGAATGTTTATTTAAATATTTCTCCCAAAATATATTCAACTTTAATTACAATAATTATTACATAGTTATTGGTCATTTATTTTCAAACGTCATGAATCGTTGCCTTACAAACAGAGTTATTATTATTTATTTGCAAGTAATTATGAATAAAGAAAGTAGTTTAAGATAAAATTAAAACTGCCTTTGGCTAATGAGAGATCTGGTTATGAATAATTTGGACTCTTATTCTTATTGCCTATTAAGCGAATTAAGCGATTTCATTTATACTGTGATAGGTGACAAAGTATCTTGGTAAATTATTGTTGAACATTTTCAAATGACCACACAATGGTGGATTTTTTCCCTCTTGGTAAGACCTATCTACTAAGACCCCTTTCCAAGTTTTTAACATTTCATACCGGTAACCGCGTTAGTATTTTTGGTACCAAGGAGGCCTTTACAATAAGTCACTAGTATTTATTAGCTACTCTGTTTTTTTGTGTTCTATATTGTATCGCGTTACTCTCTAGGACAGAATCTAGGATTATTTCTTCCATTATGGTTTTCTTTCGTAAAAGCTCAGGTTGTAGCTATACCCAGCTTGAAAAACTCTTTTCATGTTTGGGAAATGCATACCATTTAGTACTCCAAACTTTTACCGAAATTTAACGTTAAAGTTTGACTTGTTTAAAATAAAGCATTACTTTAATAATAACTTAATATTAACATTACAAAATTACATTTTCTTATTTTATACCCATTTGAGGAAAGTGACTGGAGTTAGAAAAATTAAATAAAAATGTGTAATAGGAATACCACTAATAACACTACAACATGTAAAGTAAAAACTGAGTTCCTATTCACAACAAAACATCTTGGCTTCTAGTAAATGAGAACACAGTTTTTACTTTGTTTACTATCACTATATTAATTAATTTATAAAACAGTGACTGCAGTTTCGTAGTACTACTACATTATCAAACTGAAAGCTTTAAACTACAATCTAAACAAACCCAACTTATTTATCTTAAATTACTATAATAAAGCGGCATAGAGTGGGGAATTCCGAAGATCGGTATGGTTATTTAATAAGTTTATTGAAGGGTTTTTATGGTACTTAAATATTTCAATCGATTCTAAAATATTCAGTTTTTTGCTTTTTGGCGCGTAATGTAATATTTTTAATTTACTTTCATCTGGAAAAGAGTGCCCTGATTCTATAAAATGGTTTGCAATTATGTTTCTTTAATAAAAATGATGACCTATGTTCCTTATATCTAGTTATAAAGTTTCTGCCAGTTTGTCTAATATATAGGTTATTACATTCATCACAATTTAACCTATAAACTCCTGTTTTTTTTAAGCGGAGGGTTTTCTTTTACATTAAAAAATAATTGGGATAGTTTATATGATGGTCAAAAAGGCAACTTGAATATTGTTTCTTGTTAATATATGGGCTATTTTATCTGAAATTTTTCCCCAAAATATGTTAATGTAGTGTTTTTTTTATTTTTGTTTTGTTTTTATGGGGTGGGTATTTTTTGATGTGTTGTTTTTGTTTACGTTTTTTATTCACTAGTCTGTCAATCAGTTCAGAACTATAACCTTTTTTTTTCCCAATTTGTTTAATTGTTTTAAAAATTTCTTTCGTGAGACAAATTTTTTAAATTGGCATTTCCCTTTTTGTAAAAAACCCCTTCCCCCGGGTTACCTTTTGGTTTGAAAAAATCCCCCTTAATTTAAAAAACCGGCTGCCTTTTTTTTTGGGTTTTTTTTTGTAGAATTTCCCCGGGGGGTTTTTAAAATAAAGGCCTTTCCTTTTATTTTTCTTTTAAAAAATTTTAAAAAAGGCCCCCAGGTTTAAAAATTTAAAAAAAAATAAAATCTTTTTCCTTTAAATAGAAACCGGGAACCCATTACCCAAAATTTTAAAAAAGTTTTTGGGGCTTCCTCCCAAAAAAAAAAGTGTCCCAAATTTTAAAAAAAAACCCCCCCCGGGATTTTTTTAAAGACCCAAATTTTCCCAGAAATTAGTTATAATTTTTTCAATATTACTACAGGTAATAGCAATACTTACGTAAATTTACATAAAAAAATCTCATAAAATAACCCAAAAATTTTCGTGTTATTTTCACTCATTGGTATGGTAGACCGGAACTTGCTATATGAAACGTGTTAGATTTAAATATTATTTAGATACTAAAAAAGGAAAAAACCAAATTTTTTTAAAAAAATTTTATTAAAATTCCCGGTAAAAGAGTTTAATAAATTTAAAAAGCCAAATATTTCTATAAACATTTTTTATCCCAAATTTTAAAAAAACTGATACAAAGGCCTCGTTAAAATTTTAATTTTTATTGTTTTTTAATGAATATAAAAGCTTCGCTAACGTTAATTCGTTTTTCATAGGACACGCGTGGCAAAACTGAGCTTTCTATTAAAAGTTTTATGTAGTTTTTGGTTAAAAAAGTAAAGCTTTATTTTTGAACTTTCTAATTTAAGTAGTTTTATGTAGAACACACTCGCAAAAATAGTTATTTATACTAGGCGGGCGAAAAGCACAACTTTTTTGCACGAAAGGTGAAAATAGTCAAACGAGACCGGTGGTCTAAAGAGCTTTTTGCACGTATTGCATACAATATTTTTTATAAAATCGTTTTATTTGATGGTGTTCGAAAAAGGCACGATAAAATTTAAGGAGGTAATTCTTCATTAAAAAGTTAAAAAAAAAAAATTCTATAAATATGACTGGTAATATGTACAGTTTCTATATATACTGGGTTTAAAAAAAAAAATTTTTAAAGGTTTTTAAACTCTTCAAAAGGAAAAAAAAAGCACCCTCAATGAGAAACTTTTTTTTTTTTCTTTATTAGATTGTTGTACAGGGGTTTTGTATAATTGTGGAAAGGGGGATTGCTCCCCAAAAAAAGTTTTGGGTTTGGAAAAAAAAGTAAAACCTTTTTTTTAAAACCTTTTTTATTTAAATAAAAAACGGGGGCTCAATTTAAAAATTTTCTTTTTAAAAAAGGGTTTAAAAACTTTTAATCATAAAAATTTAAAATTTAAAAAATTTTAAAAAAAAAAATTTTTCAAAAAAAGGTTTTTTTTTTTTGAAAAAAAATTGCCTTTTAAAGTTTTGGGAAAAAAAAAACCCTTTTAAAATTTTAAAAAAAACTTTCTTAAATTAGATGAAACACTCTGTATTTAGCGGGCGCGTTGACCCCGGGAAATAAAATTTCCCCTTTTAAAAACCCTGTTGGGGGGAAATTTTTAAAGGTGCAATTAATTTAAAAAAAAAACCCTTTCGCACACTTAAATAAAAATTTTATGGGGGAAAACTCACCTCCCGTCTTATGTAGCTCATTTATTATTTGATATAAAATTTTCATATTTTGGTTATACAGGGTGTCACAAAAAAGTGTGACGTCACAATGGTGCATTTTTTTAAATTAAATGCTCTGAATTTTTTTGTATATTTAGGTACTTTTGGTTTCCTCTAAAATTTTGTCAAAATCGATTCAGTGGTTTCAAAGAAAAAAAAATATAAAGAAAAACTGTTTTGCCCCACTGAATTTAAAAATGGAATAAAAATACCAATAGTGCTTGATTTATAGAATTAAACGAGGAACTTATGAAGTAATCTAATATTAGTCGTTCAGGTCATATTTGGTTAATTTGAACTGTACAGGGTGTCCAAAATTTAGTTCAAACTCTTCAAATTTTAGAGCACTTTATTTTTTTTTTATTTTAAAAAAAGGGCCCCTTTTATTTTTAGGTCGTTAGATGCAGAGTTATAAAACAAACATTTTTTTAAATATAAACCTATCGAAATTCCTAACACATTAAAAGTTATTCGTTGAAAACTCATTTTGGCATCTATTTTAATAGTAATGCCATTGAATAAAAATGGAAGGTGGCTATGAAAAACAATTTATTGACATTATAGTTTCCTAATAACGTTAATTATTACTTAGAAATTAAAGTTATATAAATGTTAGCTAAAAGATATTACAAATTAAAAGTTGGGTTTATTTAACAATTAAAGGTTTTCCTTAAATTAATAATTTACTTAAACTCTTATAATACGTTAAAATAAGATTCTGTAACTTAAATAAACTCCAATGTCAATAAATTGTTTTTCATAGCCACCTATCATTTTTATTTAATGGTATTACTATTGAAATAGATACCAAAATATTTTGGACTCCCTGTACAATTTGAATTAATCAAACATGACCTTAGCGGCTGATTTCGTTACCTAATCAAGCACTATTGGTATTTTTATACATTTTTAAATTCAGTGGTGCAAAACAGTTTTTTTTTAAAATTTTTTTTTTTCTCTGAAATGACTAAACCGATGTTAACAAAATTTTAAAGGAAGATAGATGACAACAAGAGGTACCTAAATATACAAAAAAAACAAACATTCAATTTAAAAAAAAAAGCACCATCGTAAATTTTCACTTTTTTTTGACACCCTGTATAACCAAAATTATTTTCCAAATGCACCGTAGGTTAAAGGTAACGTCTCCCAAAAAATAAATATTTAAAAATTTAAAATTTTAAATGAGCTACATAAGACGGGCGGTGAG
>JAHBCN010013810.1:0-23776 GCA_019359885.1 Listronotus oregonensis
AAAAACTATTAACGATACACAAAACTTTATAAGACATAAACTACGTATTTTTATAGGACCTTCAATTTAAGTAATATAATTTTTTCATCTAAATGCAATATTTTTTGAGTTATAATCAAATAACCCAATTTTTAGGATTTTTTTAACGTATGCTTCTGGAAAAAATTGAAAATTAATATATTTTTTTATTTTTGAAAGTTTACTGCAAATTTTAAGTAATTTGGAATTTAAATCAATAAAATAACTCCTTTTTTTCAAAAAAAAATTGTTTTGAAGCCAGCTTTTCATATTTCTTGGTTTAAAATTCTTAACTTATGCAGGGGGCGCTCCTTCTCCAATTGTTTATTAACAAAAAATTACCTTGTTTCAAGGCTCAAAACGAAGGACTTAATATTATTTTTTTATGTCGTTTATCTAAATTAGTAAAATATAAGTCTTGAAAAAGCAAAAGACAGTTTGTAATACCTAAAATATTTATAAACTAAAAAGATAAAGCCTACTAGATTAGGGCTTTAAAATCAGTAAAACTCAATTATCTTAAAAAAAATTTTTCCGTCATGCTTTAGAACCTCTTTTTTAAATTTAAAGAATTAAAAAACCTATGTTTTGCAATGACAGAAATGAATAAAAACATATTTTTGCAATAATTATCAACATTTCAAAAAATGGCTATTTTTAACGGTTTTTTTTTGCATTTTTTCATAAACAAATGGACCAAATCAATTTTAGCCGGACTCAAATTATAGGTTTTTTTAATATCTAAAAAAAACATTTTGAACGTATTCCTCTAAAATTAAAAATGGCGCTTGCAGAAGCGAAAAACAAGTTTTTAGCACTTTTAACCCTCCACCTCCCACCCCTGCACACTTTTTTCGAGTCTAAAACTATAAAGTCATATTCAGGTAATCACCCTCTACAATTTCTAATACCTTTTAACCTGTTACAAATTAACGTCATAAACAGCCCTTATTTTTACCTACAGACTGGGCTAAAAGAAAGACATAAAATTTAGTATTTTCTTACCGTAGAACGTTAAGACACAATTAAATAGGTATCACTTTTTCTATTAATTATCTTTAGAAAGTTACTGTTCTCTATATGCACCTCACAAAGCGTTGTTCTACCTCAACTAACTATTTATTTTCCAAACACTTACTTATTTATGCATCGTACTATCAAACTAGAAAAAAAATTGCGTAATTAATGAGCGCGTTATCGCGGAATATTGTACTGTATCACCCAAAAGTGATTCCTATAGGCGTGTTAGCGCAATAATATTGAACATCATTTTTTGCGTGGAATATTTATGTATTTATTATTAATTCCTGAAATTATTTGGACTTTGGTCTTTTAACGAGTCATTATTTAAACAGACGAATAATTCATGCGATTATTTCGTGAATCTTATCTAAAGGACACGTATCGTAGAATATGAATAATTTATAATATTCCTATTTTTACTTCATTTTTTTTTTGTTTACAATAAGTGACCTATCAATTTTACATCATAAAGTGAGATAAGATTAGGTGTAACAGTACCGAATACGTTTTCCGCTATTTTAATGTTTTTCTAAAAACCATTGATCCTAATTTTTGACACTTATATTTTTAATAATAAAAAGAAAAATTAGAAACAAATAAACGAAATTGTAAATTCATAAAGTAGAAACGAACCTACACGATAAAAAAACGTTTATTTTATTATTTAAAATATGGTGAACATATACGCAAATATCGTCGGTTTAATAAAAGTCACTAAAAACAAATTTTGGCGACATACCGCGTTGAAAGTTGTTAGGACAGTTAACATTCCGGTTTATTTTGGCGAGAAGCGGTAACGTAGGGAAAGGTGTTATGACGTTAATATCTACGTCATTACTTTGTATGGTCTGTCTTAAAGTTTACCGTGTTAGCTCTTGCCTTCATTTATGGATTATACCTGCAGACAACAATAAAACTGCGGATCGGTAGGTATTAAAGGACAGAACATTAGGGACGGACTTTAATAATATAAAGATTTATAATTTATTGTTTATTTAGGTAAGTATAATCTTAAAATTACATTAAGAAATGAAATATATGCAAAGTTTTAATAAATTTATAACTCATTATATACATAATTACATTTTAATCTAAATATCTAAATCTAATTCTGTTTCACTATGAGAGTATATTGATATTAATTACAATAGGATTTATGTTGTTTGGATAGAAATGTAGAGTCCTAATATTTATAATGTGCTGTATTGAATTTTCCACTACTTTTATCAAATTTATAACACTCGGACTAAAGTAGGTGTCATTTTCTGCTGATCTTTGATTTTACTTGGTTCCAAATGCTTAGGGTTAAACATAATGATACGGAGAAGCAAGACAGTATGCACAGCCTGTTCAGCCAAATTATCACATACATATTGTTTTTTAATTGCATATGAATTTAGGACTTCCAAAAGTTGCGTTTTTTTATAACTGAATTTAAAATAAATATAATTTTATAACAAATATTCCTGGAATTCAGTTTTTGAACTTGATGAAGCTGGTGCTTTGTGTAGCAGATGGCTGTGGTAGCTTGCGTTATCCATGATAATAACACTGTTGTCTGGAATATTTTTAAAAAAATAATTTTGAAACCAGTTTTCAAAAAGTTCTGCACCTGTATCCTCATGATAATCCAAGCTAGAATCCTTAATATTCTTTGCAGACAACAGCAAGCAGTTTGAGACAAATCCGTCTTCTGAACCAGCGTGTATTATGGTAATGCGTTTTCCTTTATTTGAAGGTGCTTTCGTCTGACAGTTTTGACTGCAATCAAACTAACCTTTGGATACTGTGTCGTGGGTATCGAACCAAGTTTCATCAATGGATCTGTTTTCTAACCTATATCTTTTAATATCTTGAAGGTAATTAAATCTACAAGTGCGTAATCTGTGCGATTCCATTACTACTTGTCTTTTGTCTTTTTTGCGGTATTTAAATCCCAATTTACAAACAACTCTATGGAGGGTGGCACGGCTAATATTTATATTGGTTTCGTCTTCGTGTAGCTTCTTTTTCAGTTTATCCAAGGTAGAAATAACTCCGCTTTCATAAAGACAATATATTTTCCTTTATATTAGGTCCTGATCACTATTGTCTATACGGTGAGATTGAAAATCACTACGTTTTTTTCTTTTGTTCAATTCTTCACTAATAATAATATCCCTTATCGATGATATTGGAGTTTTTGTAAGTAGACAGTTTCTTTTAAAGCTTTTTGTTTAATTAGACCTCTACTAATTAAAGTTTAAAGCTTTTTGTTTAATTAGACCTCTACTGATTAAAGTTTCATACACATTTTTCACAACCTGTTTAGCATCTAATGACAAATGATTTCGACGCGACATAGTTATATTCTCGTAAAACAAGTTTTTTGAAACGCACAGTAAAAAAGGTTATTCAACACTGCCACTAAAATATTAGCCAAAATATTTATATGTCTAATGGTTAATACTCAAGAAATACCTGGCCCACCCCTGCCCTTATGAACAAATGGGTTTACCCAATAACAATAGGTAATAAAATCGTTAAAGGTTTATTGGGGTATTGTCCGTCAAAAACCATAACGATATACTTTGAGACAGACTATACCCAGTAACCCAGTATCCACCGCTATCGCCACTAGCCGAGAGGAGCGTTAATAAGGGTTATGTCAAGTGTCAAATTAAAATAATGGAGGATTCGCGGCTTTTCTATTGTTTTGGTTCTTGTGGTTTTTTTTTTTGCAATGGTTTAACAACTATTTGGATTGCAGATTTTTCGATTTATTAGTAAATTCCCAAATGAATGAATTGGTGCAATTATATATGTATATAATATGTAATAACATGGTTCGATACACACGACAGAGTATCCAAAGGATGGGTTGATTCCAGTCAAAACTGTCAGACGAAAGCACCTTCAAAAAGGAAAACCCTTACCATAATACACGCTGTTCAGAAGATCGGATTTGTCCCAAACTGTTCTTGTTGGCTGCTAAAGAATATTAAGGATTCTAGCTTGGATTATCATGAGGATACAAGTGCAGAACTTTTTGAAAACTGGTTTCAAAATTATCTTTTAAAAAATATTCCAAACAGCAGTGTTATTGTCATGGATAACGCTAGCTACCACAGCCGTCTGCTACACAAAACACCAGCATCATCAAGTTCAAAAACTGAAATCCAGGAATATTTGTTAGAAAATGATATTTATTTTGACTTCAGTTACAAAAAAACGCAACTTTTGGAAGTCCTAAATTCATATGCAATTAAAAAACAATATGTATGTGATAATTTGGCTGAACAGGCTGGGCATACTGTCTTACGGCTTCCTCCGTATCACTGTATGTTTAACCCCATAGATCATTTGTGGAACCAAGTAAAATCAAAGATCAGAGCAGAAAATGTTACACCTACTTTAAGTCCCAGTGTTATAAGGTTGATCAAAAATGTAATTACTAACATACCAGTTGAGAGCTGGAAAAATTCACTACAGCACATTATAAAATTGAGGACTTCTTTCTATCCAAAACAACAAAAATCCTATTGTAATTAATCTCAATGATGACTCTGATAGTGAAACAGAATTAGATTTAGATATTTAGATTAAAAATGTAATTATGTATAGATAAAGCAGTTATAAATTTATTAAAACTTTGCATATATTTAATTTCTTAATGTAATTTTAAGATTATACTTACTTAAATAAACAATAAATTATAAATCTTTATATTATTAAAGTCCGTCCCTAATGTTCTGTCCTTTAATACCTACCGATCCGCAGTTTTATTGCTGTCGGCAGATATAATCCATAAATGAAGGCAAGAGCTAACACGGTATACTTTAAGACAGACTATACCTATCTATTATACAGTAAACGCTTTTTATTCTGAACTTTTGCTATTAAGTTTCATTACCATTAATTTTATGGATTTATGCTGGAGAACTATTGTGCAATTTTTCTGAATAGATTATAACCTAAATCCACAGGCAAACCCGGGTCAAATGCTTAAAATGGTTGCTTTGTTCAAGGGCATGTTAGGATCTTTTTGAAAATCTAGGCGCACGCCAGGCCATGTTTTAGCCTAATGCACACAGTCTGTATATTACACGAAAGATTTCAGTGCGTTTTCGCCATATTATAACTTCGTTATCCTTCCACATAAAGGTATGAGATTTGGTATGTAGACATGCATAAGTATTTCAATTAACTGTGAAGAAAATTGATAAAGTTAGGTCAAGTGGTGTACGAGTTATTCGATTTTAAAAATTGCCTATTTAACTAGTGACTGACTGACTTACTCACTGACTCATTTAAACTATTGGGCACTTTTCGATGGAATAAAAACTTGAAATTTAGTATGTTAGTAGGTTCTAGAACACAAGTAAAGAAAAAAATCTGAAAAACGCATATTTTTACTCGGAATAGGGGCAGTAAGATATATTTGGGGGGTATTTTAGAAGCTTGCAGTCCGATTAAATCTGAGTTTCTGAGGTCATAATCGTTTTAAAATTAAAAATGCAGGCAGATTTTTTATTTCATTCATTGAACCCAGAAAAAAAAATGATCATAGCAAAACACTTATTAAAAATAAGGACCAAGTTTTTTTACTGATTTGTCTGTATTATTGAAAAAAGACGTTAATACAGACAAATGAGTAAATAACTTGCCAAGTCAAAAAAGAATTTGATCTAATTTTAGAAATCAGTACCTAAGACAACTAAAAAAGGTCAGTTTTGAGATATTGGGCATTTTAATATTAAAATTAGCGTATTTAGATAACCTTTAGAACTACAGAAATAAAATGTATTTTATTTCATAAGTATTTGTGGATAGTAACAACTGTTATTCTAAGTGTACTACTTTTTTGTTTTTACAAAAAGTATAACTTCTCTCACTCCTATACTGGTTTTTTTATGTTAAAAATATGATTAAAATTTTCTTAAGAGTCCATTCGCGCCGCGAAAATTGGATCCAATTTGGGGTTCGGGACATAATGTTTTCTCAAAAACGGTATAAGTTATCGATAATTTTCAAAAACTATATGAAAGCCAACACTTAAATCTAGGCTTCTGCTGTAATAGTTTTTTAAATTTGGATTTAGTTTTTATTATTTCCCTGAGTGAAAGTCACCCTAAAATCGGTTATGTTTAGATACTATTTTCTCTTAACTCAACTCATATTTCAAAAATCCGTTACAGCAGAGGCATAGATTATTCCCTTACCTTTAAAATGGTGTATAATTTATGTCATTTAAGTGAAAAATAGTTACCGAAAAACGTTATCTCCTGTAGGCTTACAATCGGAAACAACATCGCATCGATACACCGAATTTGGAAGAACCTAATTAAAATATAATACTTAATGCGGCTATACGAAAATTGTGGTAGTGGGAGTTTGTTAGTCTCCGCCCACCGTCTCCGCGTCCTTTCGCCCGACCCCTTAGGTGTAGCGTAAATGCACTCTTAAGATCATTCTGAATGAGTAACTGTCTTTATAAATTAATAATATCATTATTTAAATCAATAATAAAAATATTTAAACGATTACTTTTTGAACTATATCTCATTTACTACTTATTTTATTAAAAATGTGTACAATATAATCTTTTTTATAGAGCCTATTAAAACGTATATTTTTTTGTCTAGTACATTTTTATCCTAACTCTTTAGTTTTGGAGATATTTGCGTGTTTATTTTAAATTTAAATCGTAAATATCTCAAAAACTAAAAGGGCTACAAAAAATTTTATATAGAAAAATGACGTAGTTTGATTAGATAAATAATTTTGATTATATACCTTTTTTTCCTAAAATCAATGGTTTTCGAGTTATATCAAAAAACCCGATTTTTCACGATGGTTTTCAGGTAAAAAAAATTGTCATTTGAACCCGCTGAGCTGAGGCAGCAGTGGGGCTTTAAATTGACTATAGTTAATGGTAATATTAAAAAATGTTTCATGCGTATCTCTTATTGGCTAGTTTTTTTTGCGGTGGCCTCCCGGACTATACCGGAAAAACGACATTACAAAATTAAATGTCTTCGTTTTTTATTTAAGATATATTATGGTGCTCATTTTGTATGTGCGTTAATAAAGAAAGTTAAGTTTTCTCATTCTTGTAGGTTATTTTTCGTTTTTAGTTATAGGCCTGCTGGAGCTGTGTATATTTATTTAGTTTCTTTTTTATTTATTATTTTTTTAAAAGCATCATTTTAATAACTTTCTTTACAGTATATGACAGTGGTCGCCAACCTTTTCAATGTGTTGAGCTACTTTCATAATTTTATAATTTTGGAAGAGTGAGCTACCTACGTAAGCCAACCTAAATTAAATAATACACCGGTAGAATCGACGGATATGTTTTTATTTCACTAATACGATCTAATAAACTAATAACTTATAGTACTTATTTATACCTATCCTATTACATAACTTATAAATACATCAATATTTATATCTACCAATAATACCAAAATTTTTACGCAGCCACAATGACATGTTACATATGATTGGATAAAAGTGAATACAATTAACAAAAAAGTGATGCACTATTTTAAGCAAAAACATGTGCAGATAAAAATACATTACATGTTCAATGAGAGGGTTGACATTTAGTCCCATCGATAATGTTTTTAATGTTTGGAGCATAGTTTGATACAGCCATTCGAATACAATTATCCAAATGTTCTTCTGTAAGTCGATTGGGATATTTGTTCTTAATTAAATTCATATTGGAGAAAGAAGATTCACACAAATACATTCAACTAAATAACGCTTTAACTTTCAAGGCAACACCACATAGAACTGAATATTTGTCTTTAGTTACTAAAGCCCAGTTACATTTTGTATAAGAGACTAACGATTTTAAATCATTCATTCCAAGTCATTAAAACGCGATCACTTCCATTTCTGTTGCAGTGATTTCTTCGCCAAAGTTCTTCATAACACAAGTTGCAAACTGTTGTATATCGATTTTCATGAAAGGTGAAACAACAAATTGCGTCATTAAAGCAATTTTATTGAAATCCTGGAAACGGTTTTTGAAGTTTTCCTTTTAGTTAGAGACTATTTCCATATGATATTTACTGTCACAGGGTTCTAATAAATTTTGAGATATCTTTCCTGAAAGAATAGGAACATGCTTGGTGTTTAAGTTTTTTGATAAATGCATTAATATTAGAAATCATTTCCGCTAGTTCTTTGCCTCTTCCCTGAAGCTACAAGTTAAGCTCATTAATTTTTCTGTAATGTCCACAAGAAAACCAAAATCTCTAAGCCAGATTGAATTTTCCAGTTCCGGAATCGGTTCATCGCGCTGTTTGAAAAACTGGACTATGGCAGACAGGACATCATTGAAACGTTTCAGCACTCGTCCTCCGCTCAACCATCAAACTTCAGCGTGTAGAAGTAGCTCTCCGTATTGACAGTCAATTATATCGGCAAGGTTTTCAATAGTCTTCTTTGTAACGCTAGAGCTCTATCCTCGTTCACAATTTTTACCACCAATTTCAAAACGTTGTTTAATTTTAGAAAATTTCCACATATTGTATCATACCGTGTTAACTGAGAAATTGTATAAAACTTCCATCATTACGACAAAGCGCCACCAGACCCTTATCACAACCCACCATAGCTGCAGCACCATCGGTTGTCAAGCCTACCATTTTTGATATTGGAATTTTCTCAGATGAAATAAGATTTTTAAAATGAGAAAACATATCTAGTCCAGTAGTATGTCCTTTTATAGAATAAACTTCAAAAGATTGTAAAATCACTAAAAACCATCCTGACGAATAAGGCCATCCGGGATATGTCAACCACATCTGTTGATTCATCCAGTGGCAGTGAAAAATAAACACAGTTATCTAAGTCACTTCTTATTGCGAAAAAATATCATTGCTCATTATTTCTACTAGTCTCATCACTGTATTAGCAGAAAGTTGCATAGATTTTATAGCAGACACCATTTCGTCCTTATTTCTAAAGTAGGCAAATAAGGAATGTGCAGCTTCTAAAAACACCTATTTTATGATTTCTCCGTCTTCATAAGGTTTCTTTTTTTTGTACAATTATCTGGGACACACGGTAAGATCAGTTGCAGCATTATTTTTGTCGACTGTTTTTAAAAATATTGACTGTTGTCCAATTAACTGGTTTTTTAACTATTTCAGTTTTTTCTTCTTAGTGGCAGAATATAGCAAAAAATCGAAAAAAAAACTAATTATAAATTTTAAGTTGTCTTAATATTATTCTGGAGCGACGAAGTGTTTTTGGTACTGACATTAAATTGTTTAAATTACAGTTCAAAAAATGCATTTTTTGTGTCCCGACGGGTGTTTAACAACGTAATAATTTTTTAAAAATTGCTAATATTGGGACGATGATGTTAGAATTAATTTTATTCATAAAAATTTTTAGAATTTGTAAATGTTAAAATATGCAAGCAAGCACAGTTTCCTTGTACCAACAACTTTGTTAAGCTTTGCTTAAAAAAAACAACCCCCGTTCAATATAAACGTCTTATACATTATTCATGACTCGAAACCTAACACAAACTTAATAACCGGTTAATGGCAATGATCTATCACCATTGGCGGGTTAGCCCGGGGGTCGTCTAACCTCCCGGTTAATCCTTAGACAAACAGACGAGTCCCATAATTTAATTAAAATCGGATCGAGGGGTCGTTTTTAATTTGGATCGGTTTCGAAAACAACCCCGTGATTGAAAGTCGTCGGGATTATTTTGTCAATATGGTTTTTAGGGGGTGGATTAGTGTTCTTTAAGGTCCGTGATGGATGAATGAAAATTAACTTGACACACGGAAAGAGTGTCAAAGAAAAGTGATATAATTTAAAAAAATAATAATAGGTTTGTTGGAAATTTGACCAAGGTCTTAAGCAGAGCTGGGTACGAATTGTATCCTTTTAGAAATGAATACAGGAATGAATTCCTTTTTGGAAGGATCCGATTCCAAAAGAAATAGATTCCTTATATTTCTGATTTAATACAAATCGGTTTATAAATGCCAAAATCCGCCATTTTGAATCTTCCATTTTAAATTTTCAAATTTTTACCTAAGATTCTTAATCAGCATCACATTGATTTTGGGAAATAAAGATAAAGAAGATTGCAACTTTGGAAATACAGTTCGAAAAAATGTCAGAAATAACATATTCAAATTTAATTTGGCTAGAGTTACAAACCTTCAAAATGAAGCTTAAATTATATTTCATGGTTCGGGCTTCATACTAAAATCTTTGACGCTTGATTTATCATCTGGATTATGTGGTATTATTCGTATTGTAGTTACCATTTGTAAGTAAATAACTTAAGATGATCCGGATTCGTGATCCGATAAATAGGAATCGATTCCTTTTTTCCTTAAAATAGAATCGTGATTACTATAATCTACAAAATTACAGGCCCTCAAAAAGCTTTTTAATTTGTTAAATATTTTGAACCGATAAAACCATGACAATGGAAAATTTATTATTATACACGATAAACGTAATTAAAATATAAGAAATATTTATAGTTGGCTATTTTTATGTTCGTTGACTGATTATTACTGATAATTAGAAACTCGATCTTTAAGCCATGATAAAACACACTCTGTGACGTCACATTTAAACGTAATCCAAAATAGTTTAAGATGGAATTGTCTCTACCTCCAAAGGAAAAGCCTAACTATTTGCCAAACAATTTGCTACCCATTCTACGCTTGATCCTCCTATTAATCTTCCTCTTCCAACAGTTGTCCCTGTTTCTCATAAAAAGTCCGATATCATTTTTAAAGTCAACAGATCAAGCGTATTCTTTCTTTTCTTAATACTAAAAAATCGTCTGGGCTCGATGGCATACCAGCAATCGTTTTAAAAAATGTGCTCCCGAGCTTGCACCCATCCTAACTCGCCTCTTTCGAATCTCTAACGACACGGGCATTTTCCCGGAGAGTTGGAAAGCTGCGCGTGTGCAACCTGTCCCCAAAAAAGGATCCAAAACTCTCCCTTCTAACTATAGACCTATATGTCTTCTTTCAGTTGTTTGCAAAGTAATGGAAAAATTCATTAATTCCCAAATCTTAAAGTATCTGGAAAAACATAAGATCTTACATGATAGACAATATGGATTCCGTCACAGTAGATCCACAGCTGACCTTCTTTCCTTTGTCTCACACAACTGGAACAAGTCCCTTGAGTTTCTTGGTGAATCCCAGATCGTTGCTCTTGACATATCCAAAGCTTTCGATCAGGTCTGGCATGATGGGCTTCTTAACAAACTTCCTTCTTACGGTCTTCCACCTACGCTTTGCTCTTGGCTTTCCAGTTTCCTTTCTAATCGACGTATATCAGTTAGTGTAGATGGTCATTCCTCCAGCCTCTACCAAATTAATGCTGGGGTGCCCCAGCACATTAACGATCTTCTCTCTTAAACAATCAATCCCATTCATAGTTTTGCTGACGATAGTACCCTCCATTCTAGTATTCAATTTCTTAAGCCACCATGTAATTCTGACTTAGAAAACCAGCGCAGGTCAATGCAGATATCTCTTTCACAAGACCTTAAACTTATCTTGGATTAGGGCGCCAAAAATCTTGTTCAGTTTAATGCCTCGAAAATACAGTCATGTTCGCTGTCTCGAAAAAAGTCTGCCAATGCTAATCCCTTACATATGGGCACACAACTGGCCCAAGCACATTACATCCATAGCATTGGCAGCTTCAAAAAAGCTTGGATTTCTCTTCCGAGCCAGGAAATATTTCTCTTCTTTCAATCTGTACACTCTGTAGGTATCCCAAATCAGACGCTCTTTAGAATATTGTTCTCATGTCTGGGGAATGGCGTCCCCTACAATACTTAGCATTCTGGACTAAATTCAAAGAAGAGCCGTTCGTCTTATTAATGATCCAACGCTCACAGAGAGGCTTCCTCATTTTCCCGGCTTCTGCTCAGAGGAATTGGCCAGTATAATTCCTTCTCTGGCGGCTCCCAACAGAGCAACACGTGGTGCAACTTTTATGCATTCTTTTACAGTTCAGTTAGAGAAGCCCCGAACTTCCCGCTTTCTTTGTTTCTTCATCCTTAGAGTATCAAGACTGTGGAACCTGCTGCCCGCAGAAATTTTTCCTTCTCCTCCCAATCTCCAAATATTTAAGTCCCGTGTGAACAAACTCCTTCTTACCACACTTAAAACACCCACGGTACGTTAGTACTTAGGCATCAGCCTTCGTGGATTGTCCCAAGGAAAAAAAAGAATATTAGTGACAACACTACGTAAGATGATATTTATATTTATTTATATTCAACAATAATTATATGTTTGTAAATGTCGATTAATCATATCAAAAATACTTACATAAAATAGGGCCAAGTTCCTATCCAAGAATTTAGGCATTTTAAGAGACTAAGGTCTAAAAAATTAGATGTTCTTTTCTGATTTGGCAAGTTTTTTACCGATGTTTGTATTATTTATTTATTTTTTTTCATTAATACAGACATTTTTGTTTTATCAACTTAAACAGATTAGTTAAAAAAACTTGCCAAGTCAAAAAACTACTCGTAGCCCAGTCTGTAAGTAAAAATAAGGGCTGTTTATGGCGTTAATTTGTAACAGGTTGAAAGGTTTTTGTTAAACCATCATCAACTTCATTTTTTTAAATACGGCACTCAATTGTTTATTGCATTTTTTTGAAGCAGTTATAATCCCAATTACAATGATGTATAACACTTAATATTTTTCTGTTAAATAAACATATTTTCCATAAGAGACTATGAGTAAGACAAGGAACGCACATCATTTCTTATAGGGGCGTTCCATTTTTGTTAATAAATATTAAGTGTTATTTGGGTAATTGGGATTATAAGGGGTTTAAAAAAATTAAATAAAAAACCCAGATCCGTATTTAAAAAAATAAAGTTGATGATGGTGTAACGAAAACGAAATGTCGTACGGAAAATCTCTCAAAACTATTTTGTAGAGCTTAAAAAGTGGCTATTTTTAACGTTTTTTTTTTGCATTTTTTCATAAACAAATAACCAAATTAATTTTAGCCGGGCTCTAATTATGGGTTTTTTAATACCTAAAAAAACATGAACGTATTCCTCTAAAATGAACAATGGCGCTTGCAGAAGCGAAAAACACGTTTTTAGCACTTTTAACCCTTCACCCCCCACCCCTGCACACTTTTTTCGAGTCTAAAACTATATAGACATATTCAGGTAATCACCCTCTACAACTTCTAACACCTTTCAACCTGTTACAAATTAAAGTCATGAAAATTGCCTACAGACTGGGCTATTGGTCAATAATTGTAGATCTCAGTGTTTTAAAAGGTCGAGATTTTTAATAGGAACTTTGCTCTGGGTCTTGTAAAATTGCGGAAGAAGTAGTTTTCACCAAGAAAATCGCAATTGAAATTATAAACATTGGTCATTATTTGAAATATTTACGATTTACTTGTAATAAATACATGCGCCTCTACAAGAGGTTTACGGTGTTGCCAAACGGACATATTATTAATTTATAATAAAAAACTTTGCCTTTACCATTAAGATTATTTTCATTAAATTAAGAATATTTAAAATTCCGGCCAGCTACAAAACGCAATAAAAACATACATTATTTTTGCCTACAAAAAATCGAAAAATTAAGATATCAAACTTTTTTCATGTTGTTTGAAGGCGTATTTATGATAAAGGATATTTACAATTTAACGAGAAAAATCTAACCAGAACTAGGTAATAGTTTGGAAATTGTTGTTTGTTAGTTCTGGTTAGTTTTTTTAATTAAAAAAAACTTCATTTCTATTAAACGGAAAAAACAACCTTAAATAATAACAAATTATTAGAAAACATCCGGCAACATTGCTTATTTAAGCAGGAACACGTCAAAGAACGATGTATACTTATATATATATATATATAATATATATTATATATATAATTATAATTATATATATTATTTGAAAATGTTAATTATAATAAAAATAAATTATTTATATATATATATATATTATATATATATTATACATCGTCAACTGCGACCTGTTCGATACTAGTTGTGGTTTTCTTGACAAGTACTCTTGGCCCTTATTTTAAGTAAGTGTTTTTGTTATGATCTTTTTAAAAAAAAATTAGGTTGAATCAGATCACCCCCTTTTAAAATACCCTTCCCCAAAAAAACGATAATACAGACCCTGTTTCATAGCGTTCCGAGTAAAAATGAGCCGTTTTTAGAACTTTTTTTTTACTTGTGTCCCAAAACCTACTTACATACCAAATTATAAGTTTCTACTCTCTCGGGAAGTGCCCCATAATTTTAATGAGTCAATGACTGAGTCAGTCAGTCGGTCATCAGTTAGTAGACAGAAGTTAAATTTGAGATTTTTCAAAGTCGGATATCTCAGAAACCACTTGGCATAACTTGAATATTTATGCGAATTTACGAACGAAATCTTATACCCTTATGTGGAACAATAACAAAGTTATGATAGGAGAAAAACCCGCTGAAAACTTTCGTTTAATATATACATTACGTCGCCCAGATTTTATCTTTTAAAATCCTATTGCGTATCGCCAAATTACCCTGCTCGACCAACCCCGACACCTTAAATATTTAATTTAAAATATTCTTGGCGAAATGGTGAAGGTAACGGTATATATTTTCGTATTCGGTAATTCCACCAGTATCGGTATGGAACTTTCTGGAATTTTATTAAAACTTCTCCATAACGGTAAAGTATAAATTCAAAATAGAACATTCTAGAACACTGTCGAAAATTGGGAAACACGATCTTCGAATTGTCTACAAAACACTGGTAAAGTCAAAATTTGGATATCTTCACAAATAACGGAATAGAACTTTCTAGAATTTTATTCTAAAACACTGTCGAAATACAAGAATACTATTTTTTTACTGTTCCCAAAATACTTGTAGAGCCAAAATTCTGATATCTGACGAAATTCAATTTTCAAGAATTTCCTCGGGCTCATAGAAATTAGTCACAATAAGGTCCAGTTTTTGTTCTCTGTTCTATACACTAACATTTATTTCACAACGTCCTCTGTGTACCTCACTGTATTTCGGTATATTTACTAAATATCCAACTCTCTATTTCATTGTATATCCTCTGTGTATTCCACTATGTATCCAACTGTATATCCACTTATATTCACTTTATATCATCCATGGGTATATCCACTATATATCCAAACATATATCTTCTGTATAATCACCTCTACCGGGTGGTGCATCGCCAGACTGGCCATAGGAAATCCATGTAAATTTTGATACATTGAAATATTGGCTCCCCTATTGAATTTACAACAAAATTGTATTAGACTGTTTTGAAGACGTTGATAAGATTAGCTCAAATTCTAACTTTCTTTTTTTTCTGATAAGGCAATTAAAAGTTATTTAAGAAAAACTATTGGTAAAATCGTTGCATACCTGCTACATACCTTAATGAATCCACCAGTAATAAATAAAATGTCTTGTCAACTTTTTAATTCACGTTTTACTTTGTATTAGTTATTTCAACATGTTTTACAGTATTGAAAAGGCACTGTTATTAATAAATGCAACTGCTTAGAGCGAAATAATAATGTACTCGATGGAAGAGCTCAAAAAAATAATGCCGATTTAGATGTTTTACTTCATGTAGAAGAAAATAAAGGAATTAGCACCAGGCTTCTTGGCAAAGTTGTAGGAAAGGATCACAGCACAGTACTACGCAAATTAAAGAAATATAAATATCATCCGTACAAATATCAAAGACATCAGGAATTAAGGGAAGGCGATGAGATCCGAAGAGCAGATTTTTGTTTGGAAGTTATGAAAATGGCGAATAACGATAGGGAATTCTTACGCAATATTTGTTTTAGTGACGAATGCACCTTCACATTAAACAATGAACCAAACGTTCAAAACTGGAGCAAAGAAAATGAACACAGATTTGTATCTACAAGGACTCAATACCCAAAAGTTAAACGTTTGGGCGGGTATATTTGGACATCGGATTATTGGACCTTTTTTCTTGAATCACAATTTGGTAACAGAAACTTTTTTAGAACTATTACAAAATCAAGTGGGGCCGGCATTGGTAGAAGTTGCACCTGACAATCAAGACATTTGGTTTCAAATGGATGGTTGTCCTGCACACAATTCACGAGAAGTAAGGGAATATGTTCAAAATGTTTTCAATGGACTCACTATAGGACCAAATTACACCATAAAAGGGCCAGCTAGGTCTCCTGATCTTTCGCCAAACGACTTTATCCTTTGGGGTCATATCAAAAATGTTATTTATACAAATTTGAGTTATCAAAATTTAGAAGAATTAAAAGTTTCAATTTCAGCGGCGTGCGATCGACTATCGGCATTTCAACTTCATAATGTAAGAACTGAATTTTATAACCGTTTAGGATATTGCTTAGCAGTAAACGGAGGTCTGTTTGAGCATCTAATTAAAAAACATTAGCTTTTAGTTTTAAATTTAAAACGTATTTTAGACAGTTTTTAAGTGTGTTTTTCACTCTCCTATAAAATTGTTCAATTAGGTAAAAATCTCATTTTGTAGTTCAATGTAATTACTTGTATTTATTAAATGATTACAACCATTATTTTCTCTTCAATACTGTAAAACATGTTGAAATAACTAATACAAAGTAAAACGTGAATTAAAAAGTTGACAAGACATTTGATTTATTACTGGTGGATTCATTTAGGTATGTAGCAGGTATGCAACGATTTTACAAATAGTTTTTCTTAAATAACTTTTAATTGCCTTATCAGAAAAAAACGAAATTTAGTATGTGAGCTAATCTTATCAACGTCTTCAAAATAGTCTAATACAATTTTGTTGTAAATTTAATAGGGGAGCCAATATTTCAATGTATCAAAATTTACATGGGATTTCCTATGGCCAGTCTGGCGATGCACCACCCGGTATATCCAATCTATATTCAGACGTATATCCACTTATATCTACTCTGACGTCTTAATATGTTTGCGTTTACAAAGAAAAAAAAATCTAAAAAACGTAGAATAAAGAAATTCGGTAAAAATAATAATAATAATCAATAAAACTAAAACACCAAGATAATAAAAGAAAATGATAAGGCAAAACATTGCTTATGGATTTTTTCTAGTAAATAATAAAAAAAAACTTACCGCTAATAACATTTATAATACACAACTCTTTTCTGTAATTTCAATAGCTCGTTTAAGCCAGATTTATTTTTTACGATACACACACAATGATTTTTTTTTTAAATAAATTTAAATTATCATTACTTACGTATTCCTTGGTCGTTCAATACCCCGCGGCCACCGTAGGTAACTGATTTAAATAGAATAATCGCCATTTTATAAATTATAACTTAAAAACGTCAATTAATACCGAAACATTGTTATTATAATTTTCATATTTCTGTCTTTCACACGTACATACGTACAGTACGTATGCAATAAAAAAATAGAAAGGTGATTTAAAAAAATTAATTAACTCCAAAAAAAAGTACGTAATGAAATTATAAAATATTTTTATATACACTAGACCAACGAAGTGGCATATTTTCTTCAGCAGGGGGAAGCTTTGGTGTTAAAAGGATATGAAAAAACCCTGGAACTGGTCCATTTTTCCATCTCCCCTGGCCCCTTTCCCCCCAAAAGAGAAACAGCCCCACACCATAATTTTCCCCCCCCCATGTTTTACCGTTCCCCCGTATACCTTGGATCCAGTCTAGTGTTTCTAGGACGACGGCCCATTGCATGCCATCCGACCCCAAAAAAGCAAAACTTGCTTTCATCGGAAAAAAAACCCTTTTTTTCCATTCTTTAATTTCCTTTTCCAAATGGTCCTGGGAAAAATGGATCTAGCCGCCCTTTCTTCTTAGATTTTAAAAGGGTTTTTTTTCTGGTCGACGTCCGAAAAAGGGCCCCTTTCGGTTAACCAACGACGAATACTTTTATTTCCCCGGGATTTTTTTTTTGGGTTTCTTCAGAGAAAAATTTTCCCAATGCCCAAACCCTTTTTTATTTTTTTTCTCTCCCGCTTTTCCATTTTTTTTGGGCCCCTCCCCCCCCGGGATGGGTAACTCAGAGTTTCTTTTTTAAAAAGAGCAGTGGTTTTGCAAACTACTGATCTATCCCCTTTTTTGTCTTCCAATATCATTTTTTTTTAAAAAGTTTGGGAAACTTTAAAAATTAAATTTTTAAAATCAGTACAAAAGGGAAATTTCCCCCGGGCCATTTTAAAGTTAACACAATATATCAAAAAACATTAAAACCGAACTGAAAATAAGTTAATTTTTTTTAAATGGAAAATAAATCCCTTTAAAATGTTTCTCCACTTTTTAAAAAAAAAATTTTAAAAAAATTTTTCCCAATAAAAAAGTAAGAAAAAAAAATGTTGGAATTTTTTTTAAATAGATTAGCAAAGATTAATAAAATTCGTAAATTTTTTTAAAAAATTTTTTTTTTTAAAATTTTTTCCCCTTAAAGTAAATTTTTCCCCCCTTTTGGCCGATGGTATACACAAACCCCCGGGGTTAAAAAACCCCCGATATGCATTATTAAACCCCCGGAAATTCTTTGGGAAAAATTTGTATTTTATTATTTTATAATAATTGTTTTTTAAAAAATTTTTAAAAGGGTAAAAACCCCCAACAATAATATTTTGGGGGGGTTTCCCAAACAGCATAAGTGGCTTGGGGGTTTCTTTACATTTTTTTTTTGTTTTACTTAAAAAAATTAAGAATAAAGTTATCGTGTTCGGAAAAAGTGTTTATTCTTTTTGTCCCCCAAAAAGGAAAATCGTTTTTTTCCAAAATTGAAAAAAAAAAATTTGGGGGAAACCCAAAAAAAACTAAACAAAATTTCGAATGTTTAAGATTTTAAATTTTAAAGAAAAAAAAAGAAATTCTAAAATCGGGGGGGGTTGGGGGAAAGATCAAGTCGTCTAAAATTTGGGGTTCTGAAAAAAAAGGAAAAAAATGTTCCAATATCTGGATTTAAAAAAAATTGAGGCAGAAAAAAATTTAAAAGTGGAAAATTTTGTAGCCTCAATGGTTGAATTTGTTCCCTTTGGCAATACTTTTTTCTAAAAAATTATTTTTAAAATTTTAAAAATTTGGGTTTAGAAAGTTCTATTTTTAAAAATTTTAAATTTATTTTTGTAAGACACCCCAAAAAAAAAAACAAAAAAATTTTTTTAAGATCAAATGAAAAAAAAAATTTTATTTTTTTTGGACACCCCCCTTGTTTAAAAAAAAAAAAAAGGTTTTTCTTTAAATGTTGTTTCTCTGGACCTGAAAAAACAACATATTTTTTAAAAAATCCTGTTTGGTGTGTTTTCTCATTTATTTTTTTTAAGGGGGAGTTTTTTTAAAAAATTTTTTATCTTTTTTAAAAAAATCAATTGATGCTTTTAAAACCCTAGGTCTAAATTTGGAAATTTGAAGTGGCTTTAAAAATGACGGATTTGTCTAAAAAAAAAAAATAAAAAAATTTTCCCCTTCCCTGGAATCGGTTTTTTTAAAATTTTTTTGCCAAATCCGGATCCCGGGTCCCTTTTTTTTAAAAATAATCGATTTCCCGCTTTTGGATCCCAAAAAAAAAATTTCTGGATTCGTTTCCCCCCCCATCCCCGATAAATATGCGTAAAAAAAACAAAACCGTACCTTCAATGGGGGCCCCAAAAAAGCGATATTTTGCCGACCTGGTTCCCCGGCCCCTTCTGTCAAAATTTTTCATTTTTGGGGAAAGCAAAAGGGGAAAAAAAAAGCCCCCGGGGGGGAAATCTTCTTTGGAAAAAGGGGCAGGTGCCCCCACGTCAAATTTTCCCCAAAAAAGACGAAAGGCCCCAGGGCGTTAAGCTCGTCGTCTTTTTGGGAAAAAAATTTTTTCGGTGTAATGGAATTTGGGAAAAAAAAAATATTAAAGTTTATTTTTAAAAAGAACATTTTTGAAAAATTAAAGATAGTTAAAAATTTATAAATAAAAAATTTTAAAAAAGGGAAAACATATGAATTTAAAAAATCTTGTCCCCCTTTTTCTCCCAAATTTTTACTAAAAAGGGGGAGCACCTTTTTCCTCGTTCTGAAATTGTCTTAACCCTTTTTTTCCCTTTTTTTCTTTCTATTCCTTTTTTTTGGGTTTTAAAAAGCATTAACCCCCAGAGCAATTTTTTTTCCCTTTTTTTACCTTGCCCTTCACCATTTAAAAAGGTATTTTAATCAATTAAAAACTAAAAACCTTTCTCCCCCAAAGTAAAAAAAAAATTCTCCCAACTAAAAAATTTTAAAAAGGGGTAGGTTCGAAACCGATGTTTGACAAATTGCGGACTAAAATATGTTTGTCTGTGGACATGACCAAAAACGATCGTTCCAAACAAGGTCGGGGGGTCTAGTATGGCAGTCTCGTCGGGACACCGTCGGCGACTAGTTCTTCGTCTATGGGCGCCTATTTAAAATTAAAAAGGGTTTTAAAAAAACTACATCTTCACAATGAGTAAAACAAAAAAATTTTTTTCCCCTTTTTTAGTATTGAAAAGATATACTAAACTTTAAATTTTAAGTCACAGGTACTATCGAAATAAAAAGGGGGGGGATAAATAGTACCCGACCTTAAAAAGGCCCAAATTGCGAAAAATTTTTCTATTATATGTTTTATTGCAGTTCTAATATTTTCATTCATACGTGTCAATTAATAACTACCCAAACCTTTAAAAATAATTATGAGCATCGATCAATCGAATATTATTAACTGATTTAAAAAAGGTTTTAAATGTAATTTTAAATTGGAACAAACCATATTCTACCATTTTTTTAGGAAACATTATTATAGGATTCTATTGGTTTTCGATTCGTCCTTGCACAGCTATTCTGGGATGTAAATGGAAATATTATCAGTGGAAAATTTCTATTTTTTATCTTAAAGACAAGGCTACCCGGGACTAACGTACCCAAATGGGGTGAAGAGAGTTTGGGTTTACAAAGGGATTTAAAAATTTTAAAATTGGGAGGGAAGGGAAAAAATTCTGCGGCGAGGGTTTTCCCTAATCTTGACACTCTAGGGATAAAGGGAAAGAAGAAAGCGGAAATTCTTGGCCCTCTAACTGAACTTAAAAGATTTTGAAAAGTTGCACTACTGTTGCTCTGTTGGGAGCTGCCAGAGAAAAAATTATACTGGCCAACTCCTCTGAGTGAAAATACCTAAGAAAAGCGACAGATCCCCTACAGCTCCAAGGTGGGCAAGAAGGAAGCCTCTCCGGGGCGTGGGAAACATTTAAAAAGACGAACGGCTCTTCTTTGAATAAAATCCAATGCTAAGGTTTTACGGGACCCCCATTCCCCAGACATGAAAAACAATATTCAAAAGAGGGTCTGATTTGGGATACATACAGAGTATACAGATTGGAAGAAAAGAAAAAACCGGGCCAAAAAGAAACCCAAGTTTTTCGAAGCCGCCGAGGCTATGAATGTAATTTTTTTGGCCAGTTGAGGTTATTCTCAAAAGTAACGCCGAAAAAAAAAGGTTTAAACATTCTTTTTTGGGAACGGGCTGTGTTTTCAAAGGCATTAAACTGAAGAAGTTTTTTGGGCCCCCAATCCAAGATAAGTTTGAGGTCCTGTAAAAGAGATATCCCCATTGACCTGCGTTTTTTTTCAAATTTAGAATTACATGGTGGCTTAAAAAATTGAATCTAGAGTGGAGGGTACTATCCCCAGCAAAACTATGAATGGGATTGATTGTGGGAAAAAATCGTTAAGGGGTAGAAAAAAGCGGGGAATGCCAGCACTAGCCCTGGGGCACCCCAGCATTAATTTGGTAGAAGCTGGAAGAATGAATCTACAGTAATTTGATATACGTCGATTGGAAGGGAAACTGGAAAGCCAAAAGCAAAGCTTAGGTGGAAAAACCTAAGGGGGAAATTTGTTCAGAACCCCATCATGCCAGCCCTTTTTTGGCTTTGGATTTTAAAAGAGCAACGATCTGGGATTCACCAAAAACTAAAGGGACTTATTCCAGTTGAAAACACGGGAAAAGGAAGATCAGCTTTGGATCTTCTATGACGGAACCCATATTGTCTATCATGAAAGATCTTATTTTTTCCCAGATTTTTAAGATTTGGGAATTAATGAATTTTTCCATTACTTTGCAAACAACAGAAATAGGGGTTAAAATTTGGGAAAGGGGGGGGTTTTTCATTTTTTTTTTAAGACAGGTTGCCCCTGCAGCTTTCCAACTGTCCGGGAAAATGCCCCTGTCGTAAGAGATTCGAAAGAGGCGAGTTAGGATGGGTGCAACACATTTTTTAAGACGATTTCTGGTATGCCATCTAGCCCGGACGATTTTTTAGTATGGAAATGGAAATATTGGAAATTTGAAAATAGGGAAGAAAAATAAGAGTGCGTTTTAAATCATTAAAAGAAAAATTTCTATATATTTCTTATACTTTGTGCAGTACAAATTTCACACTAGAAAAAAAAAGTACGTTTATTATTACGATTACGAATAATAAAATCTCGATCTTGCGGATTCACCGATTGTTGCTTGTTGGCTATTGCTTGCTTTGGAAAAAGTTGAATTGCACTCTCAGGAAGACGTTATGAGATGCTGAATACAATATTGAAAGTGTAGATAACATCATGAAGATAGATCTCTTGATTAAGTTGCACAACTTGTGTCTTGTGGTCGTGGGGGTTACTTTTTTGAAATTTCACTGGTTTCTTTGTATTCAAGGGCGTAGCCAGGTTTGTATATAAGGGGGGGGGGGGGAAAAAGTTTTACATAAGCAGTGGGGGGGAGAAATAAAAAAATATATAAAAATCAGAAATAGCTTGGAAAAAGTTGCCTCCCCTCTCCGCCACATCCCCCCCACCCGCTCCGCTCCTATGTCTATTTTAGTTAGGATTCTTAACTTTTTTTAAAAAACTTTTGAGTTTTTTAAAAACGTTTTTGATTCATTTTTCTAATAAAAACTACGCTACCCTTGTCGTTATAAATGACATTTTTTTTAAAAAAAAAACGATTTAAAAAAATTATATTAAGAGATCCCATCACGTATAGTTGGATTTCACAAGCCAGCCTTTAAGCCTGTTAGTTTCTTAGGTCTTATAAGAAGCGTAGCAAATAATGAAGCTCGTCAGAATTATAGCTTACCAGCAAACGACCGCTCTTCTAAGGGGGGGCAGCTGCCCCTCCCTGCCCGTACCTCGCTACGCCCATGTTTGTATTTTTAAGGTTTAAGTTTTTATTTATAATTGCGTTTTAACTTTTGGATGACAATTCCACCTATGCATAAATTACTCAATTTGAAATATCAAAAATCGAACTTTGCTATCGGATAGAGGGGAAAAAAGTTACTGGCTAAAAAGATCGGTAAGTTCCGATTCTATCAATTGTGTCGTCAATTGTTAACTCAGTAGCGACTGTATTTTTATTGTTGATTAATTATTATTTTGCTTTTAACTTTGTTTCATTTGCTCAATTGTCTTACCAAATACCATTGGTACTTAGATTTTGGGCCAATTTTTTTGCCTCGTTTTAAATACTTAACTCTTTTCTTAAAATATCCGGCTAAATCTGACCATTTGTGGTATTATATATGATAAACTTTTTAAAAGTTTAAATTTTTTTTAAAAATTTTTGGTCTTTATTTTTATATTTCCAATTTTATATATTTCCAAATTTCTTGATATATTTCCGGAAATATTTTCGGGGTAAAAACGGTTTAAAAACCCAAAAATTTTATA
>JAHBCN010013811.1:0-23710 GCA_019359885.1 Listronotus oregonensis
TTCAGCAAAAACATACCCGCTACCTTGTATATCCAACAACTGTTTGTTTTCTGAGAAGTAAGGCTTGGTCAATATGGCATTTCAAAGAAGTTAAAGTACTTACCACTTAATTAGATATCAATATTGGAGTTTTGTACAGACCTGAAACAAAAATTCGTTATTAGTTAATAGTTATTTGTGCAACCAGTTGTGAAAAACACTATTTTTCATAACGAGCAGATTTCTGTATGTTAATAAAAAAATAGTGATTATATTTCAGCGTCCATTCCTCTGTATCACTTGACCACGTAGTACGCCCCTGTCGTGCTTATACTCACTAGTTGAAAGTTTTATCTAGTGCCCGTGTTCCCTCAGGTTCCCGCTGTAACTCTCATTCGCCTTTTAGTGCTTGACGCGTATGACACCGGATCAAATTTCTTCGGAATTATCGATACGCGTGAATCAAACCGCTGATCACAGACTTTTTCTTTGTTCTCTTAGTGAATGGTGTGTGTGTGCATTTTAAGGTGTGTATTTTCTCCTTTTGGATATACATAAATATATCAACATCAGGAAATGTAAGTACAAAAACTATATATGCCTTTCTTGTTGTTTTTTTTTAGGACATTTTAGCAAAAATGAGTTCTGAGTCAAGCGACTCAGGAGATGAAATTTCCAAAAAGGAGTTGCTGAAAAAGATTAAGAAACTGGAACGGAAAGTGCGCAAAAATAAACGTAGGCACAAACAACGCTCAGGGTCAAACAATCGCAGAGCAAAGACAAACGATCGTAGATCAAGACCCAGATGCAGATCGACATCTACCATAAGGTCTAGATCACGCAGCTTGAGTCCACATCCCTCAACCTGAAGACTGCAAAGAGATAATCGTGGCCCGAGAGGCCCGGGATCTCGAAACAGCAGTGAAGATCGAATCTCTGAAGATTCGGCGAGTCACATATTACAAATGGATGATCACAATCCGCGAGATGTGGCTCCATTGAACCCCCTCTACATGGGCATAACATAGATTCGTCTCCAGTATTACAAATTCACAACGATGAGGATATATCGGACGATCTTATTAAAATCCTGGGCAAGAATCCAGAACAAAACCCCGATAAAAATGCTCTAATACACCCTGCTTCTTCTAGATGGAGTCATGTACTATTTAATGGATTGGAGAAGGAGGAAAAAATCACATTGCTAAACAAATATGTGCTTCCTTCCAACTGCGAAGCCATGACTTACCGAGTAAACCCAGAAATTGAAATATTTTTCTAATCCCAATTTAAATAAAGATAAAAATTTGCAAGCTCAACAAAATCAATTATCTAAAGGCCTAGTAGCGCTTTCTAAGGGAATGGAGATTATATTAATGGACAAATGGATATTGCCAAAGGGATAAAAGAGAACCTTCTGGAATGTTTAAGTGACTCTGGTCGTATTCTGACAGATTTACAATACAACATAACGATGGTCAGGCGAAATCTAATAACCCTAGCTTGAGTAAATCTGTCAAAGAAACTGTGGAAAAAACCAAACCCATAAATTTTTTGTTTGGCACAGAACTAACAGAAAAGGTAAAAGAAGCAAAATCCTTTGAAAGGACAAGTACAGACCTAAGATCAGTACCTTCAATATCCCAAAACAAATTTAATTATACGCCTACGCCATACAACAAACACACCAAAAAAAAGGGGGGGTCAACACTGGCTATAACGCTAATAATGCTTTAAACAGAGCTCGCCCGCCCTATCGACGACGAGAGGCGATGGGAGCACAAAAGGGCCACTTAAACCCAGATCAACGACAATACAGGAAGAGGAAATAACAGTAAGTGATACAGTTTTGCGGGCCGCCTAAAATATTATAGGAAAGAGTGGCAAAATATCACGCCAAGCAAGTTATTATTATCATGGCTGAAAGGTTATACCATTCCTCTCAAAGAAATACCTTGCCAACAAAAAGCTCCTATACAAAAATTCAATACACAAGACCAGCATTTTATAAACATTGCTATAGGGAAATTATTAGATATGGGGCTATTAAAACATGTATCACAACAAATGATCAATTTATCTCTCCAATTTTTCTCAGGGACAAGCCAGATGGGGAAAAAAAAGGGTTTATTTTAAACTTCCGTGAATTTAACACATACGTAAATGCATCACATTTTAAAATGGAAGATTTTAGAACAGCCATGAAATTACTGCAAAATGGCTGCTTTATGTCAACCATAGATTTAAAAGATGCTTATTTTTTACTTTCCGTTGATAAAAATCACAGAAAATATCTGAGATTTTTCTTTCACACAATATATATTTTTTTATTTTGAATATGATATGATTCTTTTTAATTAAAGTTTAAAATATAAAAAACTTTTTAAATCATTGACGTTGTCAAATATTTTACTTTTCATCACCCAGTTTCGTAACTAGTGTTACTTTTCGTAATTAGTTATGAAAAGTAACAGATATTTTCGTCAATAAAAAATGTTAATTTAAATGTTAAAATTAGAAAGAAATATATTACAAAAGATGTTTTTTGAAAACCATTTAAAAATTATTCGCTTCCCAGACAGATAGCTGCGTGGAAAGCATTTTTTTCAAATCGAATATGACAAAAAAGTCACTATTAGTGATTTTTTCTAAAACAACTTGCACCCGTAACTAAATTATAGTTATTTGTGAAACCAGTTGGGAAAAGCGCTATTTTTGCTTTGCTTGTTCCGCAAATGAATGTAAGTTATAAAAATTAGTGTTTCCCAATGCGTTTCACACAATATTTTTTTTATTATGAATATATGACTCTTTTTAATTTGAATTTAAAATATTGTAACGAAATATAAGAAATATATTTCGTTAGAGGTTTTTCTTGTAATCCTAACTACTAATTATTAATTAATAAGTTGGGATATTTATAAAATATTTTGGTGCATGCGCCGGTGAAAATATTTAGGAAGAAATATAATACGAAGTTCAGCCGCTAGACACCACATATAAGAATATGGTGGGGGATTTGATAGCTTACTTGGGTACTAATAAATAATAAAGGGATCATCTCGTTCCTGCTTCCCAACTTGGTAAGTTGTCTGATTTTTTGCTATTACTATTTGATATTCATTTATAAAACTTATTTCGTTTTATGTGAATGTTACTTGATTTTAGATTATTCTAAATTATTATGAATTACAAACTGTGATTCCAGGGTTTGTATTATTTTTGGAATACTCTTGAAAAAAATAACCTCAAAACACGTTTTAACAGCTTAACCTTTCTGGGTAAATTCTCGTTTAATCCAAGTCATCGTGCAACTTTTTAACAATTTTAATTAGAATAGAACAAACAAACTTCAATCTTTCTATCACAATAAATATTTTTGGGAACTGATCTAAATTTTATGAAAATTTACCAATTTCGTCAAAGATAAACTCATTAGAATATTGTAACGAATATCCCACGAATCATCTATTTAAAAATCAGTTTCTGCCGATCAATTATGATTTTAGGAAAGGAGTAAATTAGAGAAATCTAACCAAAGAGAGACCAGATAAACGAAACAACGAGTCCTGGACGAAAGTTAAATTTGAAGCAGTTTTGAGGAGACATGCTCGAGTGCATCAACAAGTTAAGTACAGTATGGTAAGTTTTCTATTTTCCTATTAAATTTTCGATATTTTTTATGTCTATTTTTTATTTTTAATAATTTAAATCTCGTTTGAGGAAAACTTACCATATCTTGATTTGTGTAACGGTACCGAGCATTTCTCCACTTCTGACTGAATTTTATCTAAATTTCTCTTTATTTTATCTTCAACTCGTGTAAAATTTTATGAATTAGCAAGTATCAGACAGCATAAATCATAGTGGGGTTAGGCAGGGAGAGATCTATCGTCAGCTATTTAACTATTTTAAGTTGTTTTTTTTTTTTGATTGATGTAAATTCATATCTATTTTTAGTAAATTGCCTCTGACGATATAAATCAAATTTTATTAGTTATAAGAAATTAAATAATTTGGAATATTATTTCCGAATTTGGGTTACTTCTACCTGGAATAAGGAGAAGAATGCAGGGAGATTCTCGTTAATTTTTATTATTTTTTTAACCGTTCACTACTTATCTAAAATAAAATAATTTGTCGTTCAGTGTAATAATATATTTTCTGTAACTTTATTACCAATATAAACTTATTTCATATCTGTAAAACAAGGAGATTGGTGTACTATTACCAGTGTTCTTGGGATATCTTATTTTTATTCTAATTTTATACTAGAAATTAGACATTTATCCTTTTTGTATGTAAAACAAAATCCAGTGGCGGTAGAAACACTCAGGCTGTCAAGAACCTAAGAGATATAACATCTAGTCAACAGCTTTCAAATCAACAAAGGCCAATCCGAGGAACTCCAGGAATAGGTTCCCTGCATACCAAAACAAGGTCTCCACCGTCAGATTCTTCAAACCTCAGGAGACAACTTTCATCATCAGGACAGAGCTGCCTTGCACTGGGAAGTATCCTCTAGTCAATACATACACAGAAAGCATAGTTGAGAAAAGGTGACACATCCAAATAACACATTATGCCATTCTGAAGATGTTTCAAATATGTAAAAATGTCTAATAATATCAAATTTCAATCAAAATATTGATTCACCTTTAAGAACTAAATAATTGTGAACACAATTATAATTTTAATAAATTATTTGTAATTTATAATATCTTTCTATCTCCCTTTCTTTGCAAGCAAACGAAATTTCAAGGCATTTTAAAGTCTCTTTAAAAGATAGTTTTAAAGCTAAATTCATACTTGTTAATTACCTAATTTGTCGCATTAAATTATATAGTGCCTTGGGATTTCTGGCGCTCATAAAAAAAAATTAAGTTTCAACGTCAAACCAAGCTATCATTTCAACAACCTCACCCGTGATGAGTTTCATATAGCCTAGTGGAACGTGGGCTTTTTATAACAATTTACAAGTGGTGCCCAACGCCCTTTTTTCCAACCAATTACAATATAAAAAACTTTTTAAAACTTATTAACGTCAAATATATTACTTTTCATTACCAATTTTACAAAAGCTAAAAACATCTTAAATAAAAAAAAAGTGATAAATCCGCTAAACGGTTTTTATTTAAAACAATATAATTATTTATTTATTTTTACATCCGAAGTTAAACTATTTTTTAAAATTTTCTCAAAACACTGTTAAAGTTCATAATGCCAATTCATCGAAATCGAAAATTTTTAAACAAAAATGGCGTCTTACGAATGAATTTTAATTTTTATGCGACTGTTTCTGAAAATATACAGGGTTTACTTTAAAATAATTGACTTTAGTCCATTTTCTGCTAACTCCTATAAGTAATATTTTACTAACTTTAAGACGATAAGTTGCCTATCTTTACCTTGTATAAATAGTCCCAATTTCAGAACATTACACTTTACACAAGGGTACTTATATTGACACACAGTAAAATAATAATAATTATAATGATAATAATAAACGGATGCCCTACTAGAAGAATGGCGTTATATATTTTACTTATTTTTATTCTTCGACCTTGAGGCAGCCTTACCGCTCAGCCGTGTAAAAGGCATGCGCAAGAGAAAAAGCGCGATAAATCTAGTACTTTTCTCTCTCGCTCGCATGCCAATTGGTCGTTCGAATATACCTTGGTGCTAGACTTATGGCGCCTTTTCTTTTTCGCACGCTGTTCGCACGGCCGAGCTTCAAGGCTGCCTCTAGGTAGGTCGGATTGTTATTCAGAAATAGTGTACGCTATTTTACACATTTTTAAGTTAAGCGCTCTTTATCAAAAGTGTATTTTAGGACTAGATGTGTATAATAGGTGTAAAATAGTGTAAACTATTTCTGAATAACAATGGTTCTCTCGGTGGCATTTAATAACCTATTTTATTTTAATTACTTTCATTAAATATCTTAAATTTTGAATTTAAAAAAATATAAATAATTTTAAGTTATTTTTGTATGTCCTAGGAAGAAAACATAAATATAAAAAAATATATGAAAATATACATGCATAATAAATAATGTTTTCTAATAAAGAATAATAAAATATGGATTGCTAACATGAAACCAATATTTGTAATAAATTATTCAGAAAAAAACCTTCGTTTTTTACATAAAAAAGTTTGATTGCTCTAGAACATCCAAATATCAGAGTTTATTTGACTAAGTATACCTAAAAAGCTTAGCATAAATAAAGCATTTGTATTTTTTTGTTAAATTTAATGGTTTCTTACATACTACCTTTAACATTATTCCGTCATAACTTTATTGGTATTAATATTATTGATAATTTGGTACGTGATACTTATTTTCTGTTTAGCTAGTTCTAAACAAAAAAGGTATAGGAAAGTAACTTAATATGGGCTACCATTTTGTTTTTGGATAAAAACTAAAAAACTATTTTAAAATGAAATTTTTATTAATTTTATATAAATCAGTCACATATTTTCAGCTAACAAAGTCCTATATTTAAATTAATTAACTATATTACCAAAACTGGGCATTTCACAAAATTGCAAAATAGGCACTAAATATCTTTAAAAAAATAACAATCATAAAATGCCTATCCAGGAAGAGATCAAGGAACTTTGATAAATGTAAGGAATTAATTATTTGACTTACAAAAATTATATATCCACGTGTCCAATTCTAGCCCGGCACAATCAAGAATCGAACCCAGAGTTCTCCTATTGTGTTCTCTGAAAAAATTTGCTGTCCGCATATACATTCTGCATCTGCAGAACTAGGGGCTTCCCCATTACTGTCACTGATTGTGTATTTCTTTTTTTTTATTTCTGGAGTTTTTTATGTTCTCTGCCTTTCTTAGTTTAAGTTTATTTTCTTTTTTGATTTTCATTTTTTTTTTTTCAATTTGGGCATTTTTATATGATGATGAAGTTAAACCCCACTAGCCCCGGCAGCTTTTTTACCTCTGTTGGATGTCTTTCTGATTTTTTTAGTACAGGACTTAGGCTAAATTTAGCCTGCTACGATCAATTCTGGAAGAAAATGATTCGCCACCATGCGTAGGTTCATGTCCAGTTTCAGATGTAGATGCTTCTGTTTGAGTCTTACACTGGATATTGGGGTTAAAGGTTAAGACTGATGCTGCAGTAGAAATCAAATTGTCAATATTAAGCGTCGAAGTCAAATGTGAAAGGGGCGATCTGATGTTGTTATCCGATGGCTTGTCATAATAAGCATCCATCATTGACAGCATTTTGTTCCGCTGCAATAAAATCAACATCGCTGGATATGGTTTTATTTAATGGCGAAAGTCCTGTAACGCGAAATTCTTTTGCTGTAATTTCACCAGTTTGAACTTTTATATAAGCTCTTCCATACAGCTCCAAAATGTCAAAAGGGCTTAGTGTTCTGTAATTCTTTCTAATCCAGTTTCGTATTTCTTTACTATAGTAAACCTTTAATGACCCCATAAACGTTTTATCTAGTGGCTGCATCTTGTGTGTAGTGTGAGGTGGTGAAGATATAATATCAACGTTATTCTCTCCAGCCAGGTTTATTTCATCAATGTTCCTGATGCGGCTGAAGTGTCCATCTAAAATCAGTAAAACTCTTTATTCTGGTGTTGCGTTTGTGTATTTTACCCTACCGCTGTGTTCACACGTCGTCGTCGTAGTTGGGCCCAGTAGGATCTTTTGGAACATGCGCTAGAGTTGCTGGTTATCGGCAACTCTTTTGGCTAGCGTATGGAACGGGATCCGAAGCTAAGATGAACACAAGGCGTTAGCATACCGTGCTGATGAGTAAATGACATCCTGTGCTTTAAAAAGGTGTCTCCAACGGTGCCTCTAAAATACAGGGCGGCCTCTCAGAGCTCTAGCCTTACTGCGATAATCCGGGGTTCTGCCGTGGTGGACTATTACTTCTCTAGCTCCAAACAGAAAGCGGACAGAACCGCTTTCATGGGAAAAAAGTGACAAAGGTGCGCTGACCCAAACGAATAAATCCGTTTCGAAAGGTGCCCCTGAAGTCACCGGCGCCTGTTTCACGGGAAGGGCTAATCCATCCCAAAACAAAAAGGTACATGGTAAGGGTTTTCTGAATCCAAACAGAAGGCGAACAGAACCGCCCTTATAGGAAAAAGGGTTCCCTGGCTTTAAACAGAAAACGGATAGGACCGTTTTTATAGGGTAAGGCCGAAGATGCGCCCTCAGAAAGAACATCTGGTTCCTGTAACAAGGACCTGGTAGCTTTCCACGTCACTGGACCGGAAGAGAAGGGCATGACGAATCTAATCGGCTGCTCGTCATACTCGGTAGCGACACGAGTAAGAGGAGATGTAAGAACTCTCTCCCAATCTGGTATCGAATTCATTGGAAGTACGATCCTATTGGGAGAAATATAAAAAGGTGTGAGCCACAATAGACCGAGCGGTCGAAGTGGAGGGCGTGAAGTCCACTCACTTTAAACCTACCTACCTACCTTGTGTATCTTATAAAGTGTTTGAACCAATCAGTAAATATATTTATTTGAATCAACTCCAGGAGGACACCCTCTCATTAGTTGGGAGCTCATAGTTTTCGTAAAAAAATTATAAATGGAGGAAAAATGCCCAGTGACATTTATGCACACTACAATTGTTACCAAGGAACCTTTTTCAACAGAAGTTAGTGAGGCTATTTGCCTTTTACTCGCCAATATTAAAGCAAAAGCCCACATTTAGTTACTTTTCTTTACTTATGAGTTACCTCGGTAAACTCAACGACTTTTAAGATATTTTAATTTTAAATTCGCGTGGCACGAAACAAGTGACAATAAAAATTAAAGATATAGTAATAGTAATTTAAAAAAAAATGTTTAAAATTATTCTCCCCTTGCTAAATACATGCATTTAATCCTCGTCGCATTGATTTTTTGTAAAAATTAAAATTGTTATTAATTTTAAGTATAACGGTTTTTGTACCCCACAAGTTTTAAATTAAATTATTTCGAAAGTCCACTCTGTGTATAAAACCGCAACAAACCCAAAAGTATCATAAAATTAAAGATACTTTACAACAAAGGCCCCTAATAAAAAAATTGGCCAAGGAATCTCCCATTAAGCAATGAAATATATTTTTTAAATTACCCTGTATAGTTACATATATAATATAGATAGAATGAAGATATCTTGGTTTGCCACAAAGGTGAATAATTCCATATCTATTTATTCGGCGATTTTTCCTTTTCTGTACCCAAATAATTTAAAAATTACACCGATTTCTTTATTACTTAAACTCATTATAGACACTGGTGTAAACCTCACAGTGCTTAAACAATGCCTCTGAACCCGTGCAATTACGGTTTTAAACTTAGACCGTCCTGCGACATGGACCTTAATTGCAGGAGATCGGTCAGTTTGATGAGGTTTACTTCGCTATCAGCACACCGCAGTCACAAACTTTCAACTTACTTAGTTTCAATTATGAATTACCTCTGTAACGAAGTGTCATTTAGTGCCATTAGGGATAATTGCTAATCCGATAAGTTTGGGTTGTCAACTGCTTGTTGACGATCACCTTAATTACTATTTAAGAATTTCATTAAGGAATTATGAGAGATTTTGTTAAGTTTTTCTGTCTATGAAATGTAAAGTAACAGTGGTCATATTTCTTTTAACGGTGTTAATTTAAAAATAGGTGTATTGTTGTTAACTATTACCTAAATAATTTTTAAGAATGTCATTAGGAAATAATAAGATAGGTAAGATCAAATTAAGAGAATAGCATGTTTTAACATCACTGGAGCTATTAGAACTACACCGACTAAAGCCATGGAGGTAATGTTGAATATCACCTTCCTTAATATTCTTGTAAGGAAAGCGGCTTTGATGACTCCAACACGCCTTCGCATGGTCGGTCTAGATCAGTGGTTCCAATACTTTTTTCTATGGCGCCCTCTTTTTTAAATTAAGAAATAGTCGCGCCCCAGACTTCCCCCGACTATACAGAAATATTTCCTTTGTTAAAAAAAAAATTTATTTAGAAACATAACATTTGAACACCAATCCAATCTAATCTAATGCGAAGTATTGTGCTGCATTTCCTTAACAAGGTCGGAAACTATTGGTTTTATCTTTGAAAGTGCGCAACGTACGTTACTAGCAACATCAAGCCGGCTCCGTTTTTTTGTTTTAATTTTCATTAAAATAGAAAATCCTTTTTTCTACTACTGTATAAATAAGAAAACTTTGTGGTCCTAGCAACGCGAATGATAACGAAAGAGCACCTTCCCGTTACCTGGTTGCTAAGGGTTGCTAACTACGAAAGTAATATTTTCAGCGCCTGGACAAAAAAGTAAGAGTAAAAAAAAGAAAATATGCTTGTGGGAAATATTAGGATTTATTTATAAAAAGTAACTAATTTATGACAAAATATTTTAAAAAACTAGGTTAGGTATTAACATTAAAAGTAATTGTGCAATTTGAGCAATTAGCAAAAGAAATTGGAGGAATAATACTTGAATTAACAGTTTTTAAATTTGTTGTTGGGGTATCGTTATCACCTTTAAATACGTTAATATTCATATTTTTCACTGTTACTTCATTAGAGGAAATATTGGTAGGAATTTCGTGTAAAATCTTCTTTGAAATTTCCACCTTATTACTATAGGATTCAGCAATATATCCCTCCGCAACAGAAGAAGACTTCCAACCTCCATGCCTTTTTAAGTCCAAAATATCGACATCCGAAGCATTGGCAAGGAACGTAGTTGACGTTCTTCTAAAAGAATGGCCAGTGTATCTACTGATGTCTTCAAGCTTCAAAAACTTCGCAATTTCTTTAGGTACATTTGAAATAGTGTGCTTTCCAATTACTTGATTAACACATTTACCTCTTTCATAACGATACAATAAACGCTCATCTAGAGCATTCCTTGGTCTCAGCTTAATATATTCCTGTAGAAATCTGACATAAGGAACTGAGCCTTCATCGTTGGTTACTACAAAGTTTCTTTTAACTTTATTTTTAGACTCCACTATTTTTACTATAGCCACGTCATTTCTTATTTCTACATCACTTAGCTTCATTCTGTATATTTCGTCTGTCCGGCATGCCCCAGCCACTCCCATAATGGCTATTACTTTCATTGCTAAGTAACTTTGATCAGGCGCGTTAAGTAAAAACTTTATGATTTCTTCTTTTTTAAAAATTTTTGACTTTTTTTCCTCATAACCATCGTTTTTCCTTTTAATAAAAGCAACTAGTTTCTTGAACTCCGAAATATCTTGATTTTTGTTTACGGAAATTGTTAACTTGAGCATGGAATATACAGACCAGAGGGTTGGTGGTGATAAAGACTCGGATTTTTCTTGAAAATACGCCAACATCACATTCTCGTCAATCCGCCCCACATTTTTTGTAGCAAGCCATTCAGAAAACGATTTATATGTTTGATGGTACCTCTCTTTAGATTTGTTTGGCAGAAGTGAGGCACACGCAAGGTCAGCTGCCTTTTGGATGCCATTTTCATATTCATTTAACATTTTAAAATGGGAATGGATTTATACTAAATTAACAATAATTCAAAATCTGACAAGTGCTGATGACAGACAATGTCAACAATAAATGTGTTGCTATGGATTAATTTTTAACAGGAAAAATTTCAAAATCTCTGATATTTCTATTAAAACATGATGTTAATGATTATTAAATTATGTGATACATAGAACAGTAGCAGAAAAAATATAATACATTACACGATGCGAAAGGCCTTTCAAGTGTTCGGAGGTTTTAAATAGCCTCGGCCATTTAAAAACCACCTCACACCAAAAAGTAAACTTTCGCATCTTGTAATGTAAATAACTATTTCACATAAGGGGCCATTCATAAATTACGTCACACAAATTTCATTATTTTTTGACCGCCGTCCTCCCGTCCCTGTTACAACTCGTCACATTTGTGAGACTCCCTCCCCCCTAGTGTGACGTCACACATTTTGAAATTTTACATTTAAAGACAATCAAAACACATATAAATAATAAAACTCTTTCTATAGAGTTAGTACAATTCTTGCGGTTTTCGTCTACATTTAAGTTCTGCGTTTTAATAATTTAGATTTTTACATGTGACGTCACAAAGCTGATAACCCCCATACCCCTTGTCACACAATGTCACAATCCTCTACACCATTCACCCCCCTTAAGGTGTGACGTAATTTATGGATGGTTCCTAAGCAGGTTGTCGAGAATGGTATGTAAAATTTCAAAACCATTTCCGCGATTAAAGGATAGATGGAAAGACATGTTATCCAATATGAAGTAATAACCAAATTTTCAAAGTCATTTTTCAGTCGATTGCTTGTTTTTGCGTTTCTTCTGAAAAGATGTTTATATCAAAATTAAAAGTATTTTAGGCAATTTTATGTTCATCATTGTCATGTAAATTAGGAAAATATTGTTGATATTCATCGAAGACACTTTTAGATGAGATATAATATATATTGTAATCTCTTCGTTTTTAGCAATGTCGTCACTATTCTCCATTAATGAAGCCAATTTCGGCAATGAGAAAAAATTTGGTATTTGAGCTTGCAAACTACGTTTCCATATATAAATCTTCTTTTTTTAATTTAACTGATTTTTAGTTATTTTAAAGATAAAAATTTGTATTAATTTTTCTGAGCTCTCAAGCCTCCCTTTATGTTGCTTTGCGCATCCCCGGGGGGCGCGCCCTCCAGTTTGAGAACCACTGGTCTAGATACTACTGTAGATACCGACTTAACTGGACAATGCCTGTGAAAGAATGCTACAAAAGCGGCAAGAGCGAACTCAATTGCAGCTAGATATGTTTTTATTAAACCTTACACACTCAACACAAAAGGAACAATATCAAAAAGGGCGAGTCTAAAGGAACCATTACACTGACCGCTCAAAAACCAAGGTGGGTACAGGCTGTGGCAGATACTCAGCAACTTTAAACCTGAAAATAGGTTGAGCAACGGGTGCTGAACGCAGCGTGCTTCAATCCGAACAGACGGCCATACCATAACGGCTCACGAAATTAAAAGTCGCAAAATTACTTACAATGCTATTTGCATTTATACAGATAGTAGACAAATATGGCTAGCCCTGAAGAGACCACGCATTACTTTAGGACTAGTACTAGAATGTCACCATGCTTTGACCAAGATTATTCAAAATATCGTGGTCAACTTAACCTGGATCAAGGGGCATGACATATCTAAGGGTAATTATTCCGCTGACTCGCTTGCCAGGGCGGCTGCGAGGCGAAAGCTTGTCGGTATTGCCCCCATCCCCCATTAGATTGACAACAGCGATATAAGACATCATAATAGTATACTCCCATCAATGGTTTAAAGAAGTGTGATGAAACTACGACCTGTAACCTTGCAAAAATACTGCTAAGCTATCCAGACAAGGAAATAGCAAAGAGATGCCTTACGATGTCCAGAAGGAACCATCGAGTAATAACGGACATTCTAACTGGCCACTGCGGGCTACGAGGACAGCTATTAAAAATTGGTTTAATTGACACTAGTGATGAGCAAAGCAAGACCAAGACCAAGATCGGGCTAGTCTTGGTCTTGGTCTTGCAAGTCTGGTCTTGGTCTTGGTCTTGCAAGCCCAAAGAAGGTCTTGGTCTTGGTCTTGGTCTTGGTCTTGGTCTTGGTCTTGGTCTTTCTGCAAGAGTCTTGCTGGTCTTGCTTTTTTTTTGGTAGTACTAATTTAAACTAAGCAATCTTAAATAAAATATATTTTTTAAATACTTACAAATAAATAAAGACGGAGACTATATTTTTTGCTTTAAAATTTTCAAATATACCAATTTTAACCTTACATGTACATTTAAATTATTTCATTAAAAAGGATATTTAAAATGTAGGGGTTTATTTATTTATGGCGCTTTGTTTTAGTGATAGGAAATATTTAAATTTTCTTTGAAGAAGCATATAAAATTACAATACTGAGTACTCTAAGGACAGAAAAAAAACTTTTAATTTCAACCAGATGTGAAATTTCCATTAAAATGATTCTGATATGTAAACATTGGTTTCTAATTCAAAAAAAAGGTATTTAGGAAGCTTTTCAGTTCAAATAAACTTTCTATGTTCAAATTAGTCAAACATTTGCCGTACAAAGTTTGTACAAATACTTTATAAACATTCTGCATATACAAGGTGTCTCGATAGTGCGACAAAGATGGATATATCCGAAACCGTTCATAATGGTAACTGAATATACAAAAATTATAGAAAAAAGGGCGTAAAATGTAAAATTATTTTCTATTTCAGAATTTTCCAAAAAATCCACTACCACTCAAGAAAACTTCCTTATTTTTAGCTTTTAACCGAAAATAGAAAAATTATAGCAAAAAATTCATTTAAAAAAATCGCTTCCCTGCATATTATGCTGGAAATTCTTGAACTGTCATATAGGTACAATGTCGACGTAGATGGTTTCTTATATATCATTTTCGGTTTTGACAGAAATGACGTCATCATTATACTTTTGGCATTGTTTTTGACTTTTCCGTCTAAACGGGAAGTGAAATTTAACATAGTAAAAAATTAAAAAAGTATTCCTACATAAAATGACAAATATATTTTTTACTAAACCATCACTTTTACATTTATATCTTGGTTTAAAGGAGCAATCTAATGATGCCACTTCTTACAGTGTGGCACAAAAATAATGTATTCCTGGATTTTGGAAATTTTTGATCCAGTAAGTGGCATTCCTAGATACCCAATTAAAAAAAAAAAACATTAGGAATAGGTAAGTAATTTTCAGCTTCTATAACTTTTGTACTCTTAGTTTTTCTCTGTCGTAAACGGTTTTGGAGATATCGAGCTTTGTCGCACCATTGAGTCAGAATCTTATTATTTTTGAAACATGTTACTGAATCTACTAGTTATCGTTTTTAGATAATTTTATTAAAAAACGAAGTGATCGATTTAATTATTATTTTATTAAAAAACCTGTTACTCATAAAATAATCGCCTTTTTAGGCAGTTCTCGACACATTTTTTGTCATGTCTGTATGAAATACCTCTGTATATTGAATATAAAAATTAAATATTATAATTTAAAAAAAGTGACAAAAGTGCAAGAGTCTTGCAGGTCGGTCTTGGTCTTGCGTAGTCTTGCACCCCTCGGTCTTGGTCTTGGTCTTGCATAACCCGGTCTTGGTCTTGGTCTTGCAAGCGAGAAGGTCGTCGTGGTCTTGGTCTTGGTCTTGTTGCAAGACCAAGACCAAGACCGCAAGACCAAGACCGGTCTCGCTCATCACTAATTGACACAGAAATATGTAGAGGCTGTAACAAGAAAATGAGACCATGGAACATATTCTTTGCGATTGTCCCTCCCTCACATTGGAACGCAACTCCATGCTGGGCACAAACTGGCCTCTATTAGCCGAAATTAGGGAGATTTAAACATAAAGACGTAGTTAAATATATTAAGTCAATAGGTTGGACGACGCAGTAAACCTTCCTTCTACAAGAGGACGTACAAAGGGCCTACTGAGGTCTAGGTGCTGTGGTATTACCACCCTAGGGAAGAATAAAGGAATTCGATCTCTTTTTCTTTCTATAAAATAAAAAGTAACAGTGGTTTCATTTTTTCTAAAGGTGTTTATTTAAAAATAAGTTTATTGTTGACTATTACCTAAATTAGTTAAAAAAAAATAAGGAAAGAGCACAAACTTTCTTAAAATTCCGCCTTCATATAACTGATTTTACCCAAAATAGAAGATTTTATGATAAAACACTTATAATTTTATAGGATAAATTTATTTTTTTCTTTCCTTAGTTATAAGTGTTTTAATTTAAAAAAATCTTTAAAAAATTGTATTTTTACGTATAAAAAGTTAATAAAATTAAATGGGATTTTTAGGTTCACAGCAGAGCGCGCAAAATAATGAAATGCGTATTCTTTTTGAATTTGCATTGGCGTTGCAATAAAGTTTACATTATTATTAAAGATAATACTACTACGGATAAGATAAACCATTCAATGTTATATTTTTGATACCCCTAATGGACTTTGGCTAACGCGAGCCGATGTCCCTCGAGAGATTCTCGCGCTAGGCATTTCAATCCTTGAATGAAAGTTAAACAGTGTTGCCGGCAGGCCTTTACTATTGGCGTGATGAAACGCGACTAGAAAATACACAACCCGTTTAGCCCAAGGAAGTTTAAAGGTGTATGGAAGCCCAATACTGTAGAACAAAATTGTCCAGGCGTGCAGGGCAGCGGGAATCGGGGATTGGCCCCGCGGAGTTTGCGCAATGAATAGTAGGTCAGAGCCGGACTTTCATAATTCTTTGTTACTATCTATAAAGTTGACACCATCAAATGTCAAATTCAAACATTCACTGTTTTCTTTTTTTTTTATTTTTGCACAAAATTGTTGCTTATTAAACGATACTACCATAGAATATTTAAAATTATTATGTAATATTGAATATTATATCATCTGATATAATATGGAAAGAATAGATGGCGCTACTTTACAGCCTTCTATTTAAATGGTCGATATTTTTGTAAGTTTTGTAGTTTTACCAAAAATCTTAGTAAATAAATAAAAACAGGATTTTTTAAAAATAAATTTCAAACATTGTATGATAGTTTCATGTACTTATCACCAATTTTGTGATAAAAGAAGGGCAAGATAGTGTAAATGAGTTTAATCTTATCCTAAGATTGTGGTTGTACATTAAAAGTGAAAATTTTTATAACTGCTTTTAGGCATATACTTTTCACTAATAACAAACATTCATGAGACAGAATAACAGTGGTTAATAATGTTTAGTAACGTTTGGTACCTAGGTATCCATTTTAACAGTAACCGTTAACTATTATGTGTCTACAGTATGTCGAGCTTAAAAAGTTGATAATGTAAGTTTGAGAAACCAAAAATCTAAGTACTTTTTAAACAAATACAGAAAAAGCAAATAGGAACTTTAACATAAAATTGTACTTCCTTTTATTCAATTAGAGGGACCTGTATAAATTAAAATTTGCCTGGTCTGCCCAGTAATTAATAATTTTGATCCTTTAAAAGAATGTACTAAATTATTAAATGAAATAAAAGTACCTAAATGTATACCTTATTTCTTTTTAATAATCCACAGAAATACACAAACATTGTGAAAATCATCTAAAATCTAAAAGATAGTTAAGATTGCCTTACTTTTCTCACTGCTATTTCCTATGAAATTTTCATTTTCCATAATTCATAATTGATATATTATTATTTATTCGGTTACCTAACGTTACGTCTCATAAGAAGCACCTAATTTAAATATAAGAAATACTTACCTAAAGTAAAAAATGCCGGGTATGTTACCCTTAGATTTGCAAGACAAAACCATACAACCTCTAGTCATTTTGTTACGATATTATAAGTGACAAACAATAAACACAAAATTATGGTCACAATTTAATAAACACTAATCACTAAAATAAGAAGGTTTTTATCAATCCAAAAAACTTCTGCAACCACAAAATATAATCACACAAAGCAAAACAATCGAAACTAATACGGCTCTCATAAAGTATAATGTGTTGCCTAACTACACACTGATTTATCAGTGTGTAAGTGAGCAACACATTATATTTTTCGTGGTTACCGACTTATTTTATTCGCATTTACGGAAGCATTGATATCTCCGAACTGGTTCAGGCCCTCATTTAAATGAACCATCTATCCGTAGTAGTATTATCTTTAATTATTATGCGTTTATTTTGTAAGTATCCAAAAAAGAATTTTATCTCGTTCTTAAAAATATGTTGTAAGCGCACACTAGATACCTTACAGATACCATTTAAAAATAAAAGTGTATTTTGACTTTTATAAAATAATAATTAAAGTTGTTGCATATTAAACAATATTTAATATAAGTAGGCCATGAAATGCATTTACCTATGTCTTGCACTAGCCACAAAAAGTCATCTTAAACATAGAATAATTGGTATTTAACACAAGTAACTTTAAAGTTGTATTATATAGCTCAAAAATAAAAATATAAATGATGCTTTTACTTGAATTACATTTTTTTTTTTTATATAACTCAAATTTAGTAAGTAGGCACTTTTAATTGTTTCGCGTTCTATATCCTGTCTAAAAATCCATAGACAATTTTGTTGACTTTTAAAAAGTAAAAATACAATTTTTTGGAGGGTTTTTTTTAAGTAATTACTAAAAAACATAAAAAAAATCTATAAAATAAAAGGATGTTTTACCTTAATTGCTTCATTTTGGGTGTAACCTGTTTTAGCAAGGCAGACTTTTGGGAGAGTATGTGCAGTCTTGAGGTTGGATCTATAAAACTAACTAACTAAAAAACTAGAGGGTTTTGATGAAAAATGACTTTAGATTCGTGATCAGCGTCCCAAAAAAAACCCTAAACAAAATCTGGATAAAATCGGCGATGGGCTCGATAAGTAAAAAATTACCCCTATTTTAAGAATAATATTTTGCCAAAGTAATCAGAATGTCATTATTTTTAATTTTGTAGTTTTATTTGGCGGTTAAACTTTTTCACTTAATCGTCCATGATTGTAAATAAATAACTGCATATTTTCTCGGTAAGTACCAATATGATTTTCCTAAATTAGTCCTTAAAAACGTTAGTTTTGTATTGAATATATTTTTTTGTATTTCAGTGTCCAATTTTTACCAAAAATAGAATTTGGGTCAAGCAAATGGCTTTTTAAGGAAAACTTTTACAAAAATACTTTTTAATTTCACTTTGCTATCAACACGCCCTGCCGAGGTCACAAACTTTCGGCTCAGTTTTAAATATAAATTACCTCTGGTAGAAAGTGTCATTTAGCTCCATTAGCAGTAATTGCTTACTGACAAGTGTTAGTTTTTACTGATTGTTGACAACTAGCTAAATTAATTATTGAGAATTTTATTTGTAATGTTTAAATGCCTAATATGTAACGTTATTAATTTTTGAACTTAAAGATTTTTTAAAGGACAGTTTAGGTTTGTATTTAATAAATACACAATATAATTTTTATTAAAACTCAAACGTTGGATGGATTCTTAAACTTATAAAGCAAAAAATGTGACTGTGAAAATGATAGATTAAATTGGAACCAAAACTAACCGCAGTGATCCTGTAAAACCCATTCAAAAATGATCAGCTTCTAGTCAATATTCACTATTTAAGTGGTCGTACTAGGTACTGTATCGAAAACGTATTTTTGACGCCTCAGCATTACAAGTGGTTGCCGATATACTCTGTTACCGGCTAAATTAGAACTGAAACCCAGTAGGGGCGAATTAAGGTTTGAATGGTCTGTGATTACTAAATGAGGCACTACGAATTAAAAATATATTTAAAGTTTATTTACAATGCATTGACCGTTTACCACACTACAAATATTTTGATATGTAAATTGGGCGTATTAACAATTTTTAAACTTAAAATTTATCCCTTTGAGAAATTATTAATTTAAAATTTTATTTAGTTAAAAAGCACAGAAGAAAGAAACAGGTTTTTAATTTACTCTTTACTAGAATCGTCCTAATTAAATGTCAAGAGGTTGAAAGATTTTAACATTACTTATTATTTAAAGAAATAGTATCTGTTTACAAATTTATTAAAGCTTACTTTCACAAAAAATATGTAAAAAAAGTTACCAATATTACTTAGAGAAATTAACAAAAATTTGCTTTAAATCTCTTTTTGGAATTTAATAGAATATTTTGGTAAAGCGCCCGAAATACAAGAACAACTTTTAGACAATGATTTATAGACAAAACTCAATATCTTACTGGAATTTAATAGAATATTTCGGTAAACGCCAGAAATACAAGAACAAATTTCAGACACTCTTACTGCATTGAATCTTCTGGCGCAAGCTGGTCAAGCTCTCTCGACACTTTTACCCCTCTCCGCGACCCCCATTGGCTCAAGCTCTGGTTGGATGCGTCTACTCGCTACGTAATCACAAGCTCACAAAACATTTCGATGTATTAGCGTTGCATAGCAACGGGCTGCTTTTTTTGTTTCATTGTTTTTAGATCGATTAAGGAATTTTTAAATTGATTTGAATTTATTAAGGTAGTGTTGTTATGACTTAAAGCGGAATTTACTGTTTAAATTTAGATTTTTATTATTTAAAAAAATTAGAAGAAATGTTTGCGCACTTGTGGCTTTACAAAAAATAGCTTCCAGGTTGCAAGATGTGTTTTTGCAACAAGTACGATTGGTCTTCTTTTCTACGGTGTGCTGACAGTCTATAACAATCTAAAATAAATTACCCTATAAGTAAATTAGGAAGTAACGGAAGGGTTGTTTTTTTCAATAACATATTAACCAATATACAAATATTGGATATGGTCGTCAATAAAAAGACTGAAAAATCAATCCTTTACACGAACCATAACAGAAAAAAAACCTAAATATTAAGAATAAAAAATTGATCACACAATGTGGACAAATACAACGCTGATAAGAAAAACTGTCATGTCCAATCCACGTGTTTATCTCCTAAAATTAACTTCCAAAATACTAGCATTTCCTTAACAAATAATTTTTCATTTTATTTTTAAACACCTAATATTTTAGTTTATTTATTGAAAGTGGTGGGTGATTAAATAGTTTTAACTCCTTATATGAGGGTTCATATTTAGAAGTTTTTTTTTCTTGTACAGTGCCCTGTACACACAGGGGACTGTAAAAATTCCAGTTTAAATAAATGTTGTTTTGCAAGATTCTTATTATTGCAAATTGTATATCAAACTTATTACTTTTTTTCGGTTTGAAAAAAATATTTGTTTATTAGTAGCTAAACTCCTTAAATAATATTATAACCCTTATGATAATATATCGGGTTGTAATACATATAACACAAAACCAACTTCAGCTGACTAATTACAAAATAAATCATATGATTTTTTTTCCACTATACTCTATATGTCTACTCCATCGCAAATAATCATTTACCAACAAACCAACAAAATTTTGACTTATTACTTTAGCTCGTTGGCTAATTTCTTAGGTATCACTCTTTTTTTCTTATAAAACAGCATAAATTAGTTTTACTTTCGTTAAGTATAATGTCATTAAAATCATACCAAGATTTAAATTTGGTTAAAACCATTGACTGCATTTTCAAAAATTTTAGATCTATAAGAGACTGATAAACTTTATCTAATTAAGTTTAGCAAATATTTCTCAGAAAGTTTTCTATTGGTCAGTTCCTTTTAAAACAAGGCCTTATACTTTTGATAGTTAAAAGTTTTTTATTTTTTAATAGCTATTAAATCAAGGGCGTTACTGGGACTATAATGCCCTGAAAGTCGAAATAGCCCGAGGGCCTCTGGCCCGAGGGCTAGATTTCGACCTGATGGGCATTATAGTCCAGTAAAGCCCGTGGTGCATACAATGCTTTATGTTTTACCCAAAAAAGAGTTTTTCAATGACTAATTACATTATTTATTCGCAATATAAAAAATAAGTTGCACCTGTACCTGTATACGTAAGTAGATAATGACTGGTGTTAAGTTTGACTTTGATGTTTCTGTCAGTTAGTCAGTTGGCATTTTTTATTTAACGATTTGCTCAAAATGGAAGAAATTCCACAAAATATAAGAGTAAAGGCGACCGAAAATCTTTTGCCAGTTAAATCAAGGCAACAGTATGATCGGGAGTATGGCATATTTGGTATTTGGAAAGATGCGAACGCAATTCTTCAAATAACCGAAAACGTTTTAATGGCATATTTCCAGGAACTGGTAAGTTATTAATTTTATTTTAATACATATGTTTAACAAACTTTATTATTTTTAGTCGTAAAAATACAGTCCGAACTCTCTCTGGACCAAGTATTCCACCCTAAGGTCTACGTTGATGGTCTATGAAAATTAAGACATTTCACAATACCATCGACCATTCTATAGTGGGATCAGCTACATTTTCCGGGACATTTCAAAATTGTAATTTTTATTTTGGAAATAAAGTTTAATTTTTAGTAATGTTTAAAGAAAAAATTATTTTTTGTATAAACTTGATCTTTATTGTGAGAGAAATAAAATTGGATAAGCAATAAAATTTCCATATTAGGTATTAGGATTTTAAGCGGGCATTATCATAATGCCCGCTTATAATCCCAGGGGTGATAGCAGGTATTATTGCTATCTAACATATTGTTTCTAAGGTATTATAGATCAATAATAGATAGGTAAAACATAAATTTATTTATTAAATAGATTTCGTTTATAGTCTCTTAAAAAATTACTTTGTGTATTTCATCAACCTGTCTTACTTAGATAAGGGTCTTAAAAAACTTCTTCTAAAGTGTCTATAACAACTAAATTAAATTCTGCAGGACCTAATTTAGGATCATCGTAAACAACCCGTTGACAACCCAAACTTATCGGCTTTACAAGTATCCCCGAATGACACTTGGTAACAGAGGTAATTTATAATAATTGAAACTAAGTGAGTCGAAAGTTTGTGGCTGCGTCCCTGCGATAGCGGAGAGAGAGAGCCGCATCAAACTGACCGATCTCCTTTAATTAACGTTCTTGTCGCATGGAGATCCGAGTCTAAAACCCTAGTTTTGGGACACAAAGACACTGTTTGAAAACTGTCTGGTTCATATCCAAATTCTTCTAATTGTTTTCGGTAATTGTTTAACACTATATCTATCCTATTTTAAAAACTATTAGGGCCAAGATTTTGCTGTCATCGGTGATATGACATTCCTCTATTGTAATGTGTTTACTTAATGCCAATAGTTATAATTCTGCGCAGGCGGACACTATAGTGGATACAGGGGGTAGGTATAAGATATAAAAGTAGCCTATTCTTACAGATAAAGCTTCTCATCAACACTGTCGTAGCTGGGGCCAATAGAATCTGGTATATATTTGGTGTGGCTCCCATGTTTACCAATTAAAATTTAAAAAAAAAGAAATCCTGCCTACCCCAGTGGTCATCAATGATATCCTATGCATCAGGTGAGTAGGTATAACTAAGCAACAATCCAAAAGGCGTACACGTGGATGATTACAAAGGGGATGATGACCATTGGTAAAAATTTGTAGTCTAAACCCAAATATCTAGGTGGATAAATGTATCACTTATCTGTATCATACGAGAGCTCTAGTATCTCGATTACCATTTGATTAATTTTAACTTATAAGGTATTATTTTTTTTAGCATTCTAGTGAATTACCTATAAATACGTATCGTTATATTATACCGATTATTTAAAAGAAACATTTTAACTTTTTTCCTTTTAGTTTCTTAAATTGAAAGATGGACTTACTTTGCAAAGAGACTCAATTTTTACTTTACAAATCTCATTTTTTTCTATTTAAAAGGTGATAAAGAATCTTTATTTCATTACATAGAAAAATGTACATTTTTTCTATATTTCGATATTTTTTAATAGGATCGAAATTTGTGGACGTATTGACCAAAAGCCAATTTAAAAAAGTATTTTGTTTCTTTAAATTTAAATCTTACAAATGTATCAAGCTTTTTTTTGAAGCCTTTGCTTTAAAATAATTTTTTATTAAAATATAGATACCCTATTTATAAATTAGATGCCAGATTTAAAAAACAAACAAAATGACAATTTTTTAAGTCAAAATGGTTAAATTCTTACCTATGTAGAAGAGACCACGTATGCAATAAGCTTTCAAGATCAGTGATATATTTGACCGGCTTTTTCTGGCCTTATGTATTCACCTATGTCCAACTG
>JAHBCN010013812.1:0-23633 GCA_019359885.1 Listronotus oregonensis
TGAAAAAAACATTTTTTTCTTCAGCGGGCGTCATAACATAATCATCATCAGGTTTGTCGTCAACCTGGGAAAAAAAAAAACGAACGTAAAATAACCAGGTAAATATAAAGTAAGCGTGCATCTCAAAATTTAAAAAAATATAACTCAATAATGAAGTATCTTTCTGTACTTACGTCTTGTTCCATCGGCCCCATGTTCACTATCGCCTCGCCCCAATTCCCCCTCCAGCTGCTCACCCTTTTTTTTTATCAGCGATGCAGTTTTCTTCGGACCAGTTCACCGCATGGCGAATATATTCGTCCAGAGCATTAAAAGGGGGTTAAAACAAGAATTTAAAAAAGCGGCTTAAAATTAGAATATATTCATAGAGCTATTAAATTTAAAAAAAAAAGCATGAAGAACACTGAAAAAAAAAATTTTTATGTTTTTACCACTAAAATTTAGGGAAAAAAACAGTATTTTTTTTTTTACCACTAAAATTTAGGGGAAAAAAAACAGTAGTTTTTTTATCAGTGTTCTTCATGATGATTAAACCCCCCAATGGTAAAGGGCATAATTTTTTTTTAAACAATCAGTTTTTTTTAAAACCATATATTGACCAAAAAAATGAAATAAAATAAATCTAAAAATAAGCTGAAAAGACACTTTTAAATTATTTAAAATGCAATTTTTTAAAAAACCCCCTTGAAAATATTGATAAACGGGTTGAAAAGGTTTTGGGGACCCTTGGGAAAAAAATAATAAACAAAAACAAGGAGCTGAATCATTAATTGCTAAACCAATTTTTAAAAAAATTCTTTGGTGTTCACAGAATTTTTGTTGCAATACAATTAGAGAAAAGTAATTTAAAAAACCCTTTTTGGTTTCTCTGTTTGGGGAATTTCAAAAATTGAAATTTATGATTTTTTTTAAAATTTTTTAAAAACAAATAGGGGGGGAAAAGCAATGTTACTGTATAAGGGGTACAGATAGCTTAGTTTGGAGGTAAAAACAGAACTTTTTTTCCAAGATATGGGAAAAAATTTAAAAAAAAATTTTATAGTCTAATTTTCTGAAGACAATATTCAAAAAAATTTAAAAATAAATCTATACTGGCAAAAAAAGAAATTTAAATTTTTTTGGGAAGTCATTTCAAGTTTTTATGGAACAGGTAAAAAACGTATTGCGTTAATTTAGAAAATAAATCAGAGAAAAAAAAAAAAAGGGTAAAAAAAATGTAATTAATAATTCACTTACAAAACAAGATTATAAAGACGTAGTTGAAAATTGTAAATCAAATTTAGACCAATGAATGTGTTTCAGTCATCTTACATAAAATTTAAAAAAATTTAAAAAAAAAAGGGGGTTCATTATCCCCCAAAAAACGATAAGCGTTTTTTAAAATTTCCCCGAATTTTTTAAAACCCCCGGTTTGGGGCACAAACAAAAGATATTATAAAAAAAAAGAAATTCATGAAGATGCTGAATGACGTAGTTCTATTTTTAAAAAAATTTGTTCATAACGAATATAAGGCATGTCAATAATGAAAAAAGTATCATTGCAAAGATGGGTTTTTTTCCAATAGGGTTTTGTTTTTTTTTTGCTTTTTTTAAAAATAATTTATTTATTAAAGGGGGCCCCATGTTGGAAGCATTTATATGCGTATCGCAAAATTTAAATAATGGAGTATATTCCTTTAAAATAAATGAAAATTTAATAAAGGAATCTTCCATTCTTAAGTATAAGTTTAGATTGTATTTGTTAATAAAACATTTGTGCAAACTGAAAAGTGGATTGACTTAAAAATAAAACAAAAAGAGTGTAAAAATTGGTCTTGTAATATTTCTTACAACTTTTAAATTTTGGTAGTGTATTTAACCTTTACCTTATTTCTATCTATAGTAGTTATTCCCGAATTAAGAGAGCCCGTCGCGACGCCTGACGTCATCACGACGCCCGACGTCATTATTTAGGAATCTTGGGGGAGGCTTATTTTGAGTACTGCGCGCGCAAAAATGGCGCCTTATTCAAATGTAAACGTCAAATCAAAAACCATGTGACTTGGAAAAGTTAGCTTAGTGGATGAGGCGGCACCAAGCGTTAAAAAAAGGGGCCCATCACCGTCAAAGCCACCTGTCAACTGTCATATTTTGGGGAAAACCCCGTGATTTTTTAGAACCTGTTTTCGGGATAGATTATCTTAGGGGGCTTACGCAGGCATTAAAATAATGGCGGTGATCAAATGTCCTGGTCAAATGTTCCAACGGAGGGGTTTCCATGGCCCGGGAGGTGGGGTAGCTTGCGTGAAACCAAATTAAAAAACACAAATTTTTAAAATTAAATTTAATTTTTTAAAACCCCATTTAATAAAATAATTATTAAAACATTGGTTTAATTGGTCATTTTACCAAAACAAAAATTACAATACTACGTTCTACTAACTATACTTAACCTAAAATTACAAAGATGTATCTATATACCAAACCTATGAAATAGGATATTTAATTAAAACTCAACAGATATTTTAGTATGTGATTTAAGTTTATCCCTAAAAACGTAATTTTATCATCAAATTTTAACTCTTGCTGCAGTAAATCGCTTGGTACTGTATATTCTTTTTTGTTAATAAAAGTTTTTACGGGTGAGTCAATGTTAACATATTCAATTATTCCAATCTTAATAGGAAACATATAATAGTCAAATTTTTTAAAACCAATAAAAAGTTACCTTGATGAACCCTTTTCGCAAGTCAACATTATATTCATGTAAATACAAAGTCCTTTCAGGAAATCTTTCAAATCATTTTTTTAAGCTTTTTTGTAGATGATAGGGTTTTAAAATTTCGTCCAATTTTGAGAGTCATCGCTAATGATCGCATCACTATGTCTAATCAGTTTATTCAATGATATCAGCTTCTTTAACTCTTCAAGAATACTTATAAACTCGTTTTCATTAGAGTTATTACCAGCTACCTTACTTGCCATTAAAATTTTAATCTATCCACAAGCTCATTTGGATCATCCCAGTAAACGTAGTCAATTTTATTATTGGAAAATGTTTTGTAATCGGGTAAGAAACCAGACTGACTATCGATTGGTAAGCCATAACCCTGAGGCTGTTGTGCACGTTAATTCGCAATTGCTTGTCACGTTCTCTCTGCTTTCTTGCATTTCCTCTTTTATACGTTCAAGTAATGGTTTAATTGTTAGCATATATTTGACACCTCTATTTCCAGCAGGTTGTTCCTTTTAAATCGAAATTTCTTTGTTTGCATTTGTTAGCAAAATAATTTTTGTGAATGCTCGCTCATCCAGTGCGGTCAATTTGTTTTTTAATGGATTGGTCTTAAATAAAAGTTCATATAGTCCGGGAGTTCCAGTAAATTTTTCTCCTTTAATATAAATATCCGGTCCGTTAAATTCAAGCCGAGAATCACCAAAAGTTAGATGATCGGGGCTAAATCATGTTTTAAATATGTCCGATCGTACTGTTTTCCGTATCAGTTATAAATCCTTTCATATTCTCTCGGTAGCGGGTCATACTGATCTAGATATTCCTAAAGGATTCTTCCGTAATACTATCCATTTGAACAGGGTTATATTGAGGATCGACTCTGAACCTCGTCGTCAAAGTAACTTTCGCAGGGTTATGTTCATACATAGTTCTGTTTAAATCAGCTTCCTCGCCATCGTTCATATCCTGAGCCATTGGTGAACTATCTTCTCGTGTCTCGACATTAATTGAATTATCGTTATAGTCTTCCTCTTCTTGAGCAGCTAGCTCGTCATGTTTTTGAACAGGGTCAGGAAAATTAAGTGGAAATCGTGGTTTTTTTACTGTCGAAGAAAATTGTTCACTTTGTCGTCTTTTTACAGACTTGGGTGTAAATGGTGTAGATTGTTTACCATACTGCATCGACTCGGATATTAGTTTTGCCAAAGGTCTATACGTATTCTCCAATGTAACAGCATTTTCATAACGGCCAGCTTTAAGAGAATCATATAGTCTTTTACATTGCGCGAATGTTCATCAAGAAGTTGAAGAATGTTTGGATCTGTTTTGCAAACTCCGCTTCTTTTCTGGTCGCTGATCACTGGAGTTCTGATATTCTTTAAATTGCACCTCGGCTTGCTCACCCAATTCCCTCTTTAAATCCAAAATTTTTTACGAATACTATTGGGCTTCAATTATTCTACGTTTAACATCCTTATCAACCTTGTTTAAATCCATGGCTAGAACCCTTCTTTTAAATTATTAAGGTATAAGTGTTAATAATTTCTTCCCAGCAACAGTCCCTTTCTCCCAACAACAGTCCCTCCTCCCAAATAACAGTCCTGTATTTTCAAATAACAGCCCTGTATTTTAAATAACAGCCCTGTATTTTCAAATAACAACCCTGTATTTTCAAATAACAGCCCTGTATTTGGAATAACAGCACTGTTATTTGGAATAACAGCACTGTATTTCCAAATAACAGCCCTGATTTTCAAATAACAGCCCTTTTTCAAATAACAGCCCTGTTTTTTTAAATAACAGCACTGTATTTTAAATAACAGCACTGTATTTCCAAATAACAGCCCTGTATTTTCAAATAACAGCCCTGTTTTTCCAAATAACAGCCCTGATTTTAAATAACAGCCCTGTTTTTCCAAATAACAGCCCTGTTTTTCTAAATTACTATATTTTTATTAGCCAAGGATCCCTTTTTCTTCAAGTAGCCCCCCTAGATGCGTGTTATCGTAATGACTGGTTGATGTACAATGACTACAGAGTATAGAGAAGCTGATATATATATTAGTAAATATTCTTATATAGCAGTTAGTTTACTAAAGAGTTTGTACTTGCAGACATGCAAAAGTTTAAAAAGAAATCAATCAAGAAGATTGCTGCTCGAAGAGGCAATGGTATTCCTTTTATGACTGCTTTTCATAAAGCGCGGATGCACTGTATGCTGAAAACCAGATGATCTCACATCAGCTGCTGAAGTAGCTTTAAAGCATTTACTGGTGTGGAAAAAGTTCATCCTACAGGCATTGTGCCCCTCCCCAAAATCGGGGCCTACCATTTTTCCACTTTTTGCCGGTTTAAGCGCAATTGGCGCTCTTAGCGGAGGAACTCGGGGATAATAAATGCAGTGAACAATGCTAGGAATGCTGGGCAAGTTGAAGGAGTCTCAGCGACATAACGAAACAATGGAATCCATAGCTCTTGGGAAAACTGGAAACGGTTTATATTTAGGGCCTTACAAGGGTGGTCTAGGTCTATATTTGATGCCTTATAAATACATATAAATACAGAATATATCTTCAGTCTTAACTGAGCCATCATGCATACCTTTAGTTTGAGTGGTAACAGTTCAATTTTAAAAGCTAATTATACTCCCTTTGATCTGAGAGATGAAACTAGCCAGTATGAACTTGGTCTGATTAGTTTAGAAACTTTTAATGCTATTCCCAATATTGATAAAACCAATAATAAATTTATGTTGGTGATATTACTTGGAAATCCCCACTGGATCGTAAGAAATAACTGCAATAAATGATTATCTACAGCAAGCAATTCGTGATAAAAATGAAAGCAACAAGAAATTTAATTGTACCCTAAGTCTAAAGGGAATGTAAATACGCTCAAGTGTGAGCTTGAATGTTCCCATACAGTTGACTTTACTAAGAAAAATTTATTGAAAGTTGTTAGGGTTTCATAATATTTTTCTACAGCCCAATATTAAACATGTATCTCAAACCCTGTAAATATTTTAAAAATTAATGTGATTAAAATCGAGTGTAATTTTTGTTACAGGGCTTATCACAATAATAAGCTTGTTCATAAAAATACATGAATTTTCACCATCAGTACCGGCCGGTTTTAAAATAATAGAAATTCCTCGAAATGTGATTTATATGCCGGTATCTACAAGAGTTATAGACAACATTGTATTGAAACTGATCGATCAAGACGGGGAATTGGTTGACTTTAGAGGAGAAATTATTACTGTAAGAATGCATTTAAGAAAATCTATATAGGCAAACGTTTTGTGTTGGGTTTATCAGTATATTACAAACTGCTGCACAGAGCAGACGTAGTATGGTTATTAAATATAACTCCAAGAAAATTGCTGATTTTGAACAATTGTTAAAAACTAAAAAGAGCCTAACAGCAGAAAATAAAAAGTTTCTTGAATCTCTAGGCCTCAATTGTAAAGAATTCTCAAAATGAGTATTTTAAATGTGACGGACCCCTAAACTTTGATAACTCTATAACAAAAATTGAGAGACATAGTCATTTGCCGTACACTAACTCTTTTAAAAATAATGACGAAATTCGAATACCTGTACAGCAAACCGATATATACACTCTGCCTTGGGCGAGCCATATTTATCTAGAAGGAAGACTTTTAAAAGGAGTTGATGGATCAGTTTCAAACACAGTGAAACTTGTAAACAACTTTTTCGGTCACCTCTTTGAAGAAATTCGTCTTGAAATTGGTGGAAAGGTTATTGACTCGATTAGATATCCTGGAATAGCAGCAACCATGAAAGGATATATTTCTTACAATGCTAACGAATTAAATAAATATAAAAATGCTGGTTGGAGTATTGATGATGAATTTACTTGCGATAACGTTGACCCGACCACTGGAAGTTTTAATGTTTGTGTGCCGCTAAGAACCCTACTAGGATTTGCTGAAGACTTTCAAAAAATACTCATAAATGTTAAGCACGAATTGGTGTTAGTAAGAAGCCCTTCTGACATTAATGCTATTATTAATACGGCTGAAGCAGAAAATGTAGTAGTTACTATTGATAAGATTGTTTGGAAGCTACCACATATTACAGTATCTGATGTTGAACGGATAGAGCTTTTAAAACTTATTGAAAATGGAACCGAATTGGATATCGGTTTTAGAAGCTGGGAACTCACAGAACATCCATCAGTTCCAACTGGAAAACCCAGATGGATAATTTTAGGTTTTCAAACAGCCCGAAAGGATAAATTCAACAAAAACAGTAGCTTATTTGATCATTGTAATGTATCAAATGTAAAGCTTTATTTAAATTCGGAATTTTATCCGTATGATAATTTAAATTTGGAGATTTCAAGAGGACTAATAGCTACTCTTTATGAAATGTATTCCGAATTTCAAGAGAGCTACTACGAGAAAGAAAACGAACCACTTTTTACTCCCAAAAACTTTAGAAAGTATGCGCCTCTACTTGTAATTGATTGTTCAAGACAGAATGAAATATTAAATTCTGGTATTATTGATGTAAGACTAGAGATTGAAACAAAAGAAAACTTTCCCGCTAACACCAGTGCCTACTGTTTAATTATTCATGATAAACTTGTTAGATATTCACCATTAATAGGATCTGTAAGAAAGATTTAATAAATATATTTTTCCTTACATAGAGATAATTGTAATTTTAGGTTAAGTATAGTTAGTAGAACGTAGTATTGTAATTTTATGTTAGTAGCAAATTAAATGTAGCCTATTTTTGATTCACCCTGTATATGTGGTTTAAATAAATTAATTTAATATATACAATGTGTTTTATTATTTAATATTCAAAAATTGTAAGATTAATATAATAATAAGGCTCTTCACCGCACTCCTAAGCCCCAGGTCTACACCCTGGGCCCGGCGCTTAAGCGTAGGGGGGCCCCCACATGTGCCGTAATACCTTATAGTTAGCCTAAGATTCCTAAATATTTTCAACACCATGTGGATCGCGAAATATGACAGGTGATAGGTGACAGCCGCCATTTTTTTAACACATGCACAGTGCTCTAAAATAGTAGTAGCCTAAGATTCCTAATTATGTCTTCTACTGCACACAATTTAACCAATACTATTTAATATACCTTCGTGGCCGCATGGGTTGAGCGCTGAACCAGAAGCAAAAGGACGACGGGCGCTAGGTGGTTCAAATCCTGCTAGGTAAAGGACTTTTTTTAATTATTTAATTATTTATGTCACTTCTACTATACATCTATTTCACAACAATATCTAATATTCTCCCGTGGTGCAATGGCAGCGCACTGGACTTTGAAGCGGTTGGACGGAGCGACAGGTGGTTCGAATCCTGCTAGGTTTTTATTTAATTATTTCCAATGATGGGCTGGTGACATATTTAATTATTTCCAAAATGACCCAATGACCATGATGACGTCACAACATGGATTTGACAGGTGACATAAATATTGTTAGGTTAAGATTGTGTAGTGCCCCGAGCCTACGCCCCGGGCCTAAGCGTGGGGGGCCCCCGCATGTGACGTAATACCTTAAAAATATACTTAGCCTAAGATTCCTAAATATTTGACATTTGACAGGTGACAGTTGACAGATGACAGTTGACAAGTGACAGGTGACCACGCCCTAAAAACGCGTTGCGCAAGATTCCTAAATAATGACGTCGGGCGTCGTGATGACGTCAGGCGTCGCGACGGGCGTCGTCTGGCTGGAGTGTCGGAATAACTACTTTTGTACTATAAATAATTTATGAAAATAAACAACGTTTAAAAAATAATTTGTTTTATTAATAACAATATTTATAATTATATAATAATTTCACGTTTGACAATGCACAATGCCATGGATTGAAATTTTTATGAAAATAACATTCAGGAATTCTCTTGAATTTGCTTAGTTTCGGTTCACGGCCAACTGGAATAATTGAGATAGTCTCCTCATTCAAAAAGTTTTTTAAAAACTTCACCTTTTCACTTCCTTTCACGAAGAAACTTGGATTTCTGTATGTTTTACAAATTCTTCCTAAAATTGATTCAATTTCATTCAAGTCCATGTTTCCACTTTCCCATTCTATCCATGATAGTCTTCAGCCCAGGTGACGACCTTCAAATCATTTTCAGTTAACATATTTTTTTTAAATGGTGGTTTAAACAGAAAACACGAAGAATAAATTCCATCATAGATTGCTAATTCTTTGGGTACATAACCAAAAGAACAGAAGAATCCTTGAATGTCGATGAAAATATGTGATTCGCAATCGTTCATGGTTGAGAAATAAATGATCACTAAATTGTATTTCTACTATATATAGCTACAACACATCTTTTTTTAAAATCCAAGAATTGTGTGATTTATCCATTCCCAACCATTTCACATAGACCTTATTCCCCTTTCTTCTTAAAACTCTTTCAACTAAATATACATCAGGATATATAACTTTTTGTAATTCTTCTCCATAAAAACCTCCTTTATTGTCTAAATTATTTTCATCCTCAATTAAATACGTAGTGGGATTTGTGAGATTTACCTTTTTTATACGAAATATTTCATTGGACCAATTTGGAGTATAACCTTTTGTAAATGCTTCTCTTTGCTTACTTATTCTAACATAATCACCAATATTAAATTTTGATAATCTTGGATCAGTAGTTTTTATATGAGTATAAGTTGACTTTAAAATATGTCTTTCATTGTTATTATTAACTTCATTTGGTTTTAAACCCGTTGTTCTATGCTTAGTGTTATTATATTTAAACACAATATCGTTTAAAATATCTATCCATTTATAGTTTCCACGTAAGCTGAATTTTTTCCACAATAAATTTTTTGTAGCTGTATTTACTCTTTCAACAACACTTGCTTTTAAATTTGAATAAGTATTATAATGATTTATGTTAAAACTTTCCATTAAGGTTTGAAATTCTTTATTAAAAAATTCTCTACCCCTATCCGTTTGAAGATTTTTTGGAGTGATTTTCACTTCTTCTAAGATATTTTTCATAGCTATAGTAACATCTTTGGCTGATTTCGATTTAACTGGTTTTATCCAAACATATTTTGAAAAAACATTTATTACAACAAATATGTATTTATAACCTTTATTAAATCTCCGATAAGGCAACATTTCCACTAAGTCGGCTTGCCATAAATCATTCAAACCTTTTACTATAGCCCTCCTACGTTTATAATTTTTTCTGGCTGGTTTGTGTAATTCATTAACACTACAATTGTCTTTATACTTTCACTCATAATTGTTTATTACTACTAACATTAAATAACCATATATCCAACTTAAATAACTGAACTATGTTTAATCTCCTCAATTTTTAAATTTATTTTATGATCCAAAGCTACAATTCGTCTTTTACTTCTCTAACTGAGACATTTAATTTCTCTCTTGCGGTGTTAAATTCTTGTCTATAGGTTTCAAGTAGCTCTGTCATTGATTTTATTTTACTTCGTAGTGTATCGTTTACATTCTTTATATATCAATCTAAAGAAGTTATTTGTAGAGATATATTTGACTTAAAATTTTTTATATCTGTGTTGTTATTAATCAAATTATCTTTTGTAGTATTAATTTCTTTTTTAAAATCTTTAAGTAAATCTCTTATTGATTTTATTTCCTGGACTAGCGTTTTATTTATGTTATTCATATTTATATTTAAAGTACCTATCTTATCAGATAGAGTTGTCTCTAAATTTTTTATTTTGGTGTCATAATCGGTTGATAAATCTTTTTTTGCAACCGCAATAAAATCTTGTACCACTTGAAATATACAGGGTGTCAAAAAAGTCTGGAATATTGCTAATATCTTCCAAGCCGCTCGTAATTTTTCGACGAAAATTTAGCTGGCAATACAATTTTAAAAAAGCCTCAGATAAATGTAATTTCACTTTATAAAGTGTACAGGGAAAGCCAAAAAGTAGTATCAACTTAGGGTTTTTAAATGGAAACCCCTGTATATTTTTATGTATTCGAATAGATCTTTTCAAGCCAATTTCAACGGTATACAGTTTTATCTGTTTATCTGTCAAACTGATCGAATTATACGATTTAAAATTTTTCGAATAAGCTATAATTTCTAAAAAGCACTTGAGAGCTAATTTTAAATAGGAACATAAAAACAAAGTAAATTGTGTAGATGTTTCAACTTTAACAGGTTTTATTTCTTTAAAACGACAAGTTTTAATAAACGACCAAAAACATAATTCCAAACTGAAATTTTACAAACGGGAACACGTCTTGCAGTAACAATAAGATTACACTACTTTATCAAATGTTCAAATTGTCTGCTATTGTTAGCTAGACAATATCCAAGCCTGCCCCTAAATTCTCGTAACAGGTTATCAAAAGTATTCCAACGAATCTCACGCATTTGATTTCTAATTTTTATTTTTAAGTGATCAATGTTTTCCGGCCTATCTTTATAAACTTTATTTTTTAAATCCCCCCACAAATAAAAGTCCCAAGGATTTAAATCCGGAGACCTGACAGGCCATTCAATAGCGCCCCTTCTCCCTATTCACCGAATTGGAAATTCTCGGTTCAGGAACTGACGCACCTGCAAACCAAAATGTGTGGGAGCACCATCTTGTTGGAACCAAATGTCTCTTCTATTTGGATATAGGATTTCTAACTGTGGAATGAAATGTTCACGCAATAATTCCAAATAAAGTTCTGATGTAAGATTTCCCGCAATAAAAAATGGTCCGATAATATTATGACCTATGATACCTGCCCAGACATTCACTTTTTGTGGTCTTTGCGTGTGTGCTTCGGCCATCCATCGGGGATTGACTGCAGACCAATATCTACAGTTATGTCTGTTGACAATACCATGACGCATAAAAGTAGTGCTTCTTTCCATATGTAAATTTTTGTTCAGTTCGTTTGTATTATACAGGATTGGACATTTTTTTTCGTTTATGGTATGTATTTTTTGCATACTTTAAAAAAAATATATTTTGCTGTGATCGTCTAATTCCTTCATCATTTTTCTACAAAAAAGGTATACTTTATTTTAATCGATATCTTGCACCGTTGTGGAGAAAATTAAATTTTAATAAAAAGAGTCAGCCATTGAACAGAAAATAAACAAGTCACTTTTGTTGCACCTGTATGCATTTTTTTCAAGCTTAAAACTTTATTAAGATAAAATTTGAGTTTAAACTAGAATTCATAAATCCCGCTTCCTACTTTTCGGGTTTGTTCAGTTACAGGGTGGAATATTTTTTCCGTGTGTGTATTTTTGAATATCTTTAAAAAAAAATGATATTTTGCTGTGATTGTCGGATTCCCTCATTATTTTTTCTTTAAAAAAAGCTATACTTTAAAGATAAAGTACATTATATCGATGTAATGCACCGTTCCGTTGTGGAAAAAATGAAAATTTAATAAGGCACATAAAAAATTATTAAAAATTTAATAAAGACTTAAAACAAAATTAAAACACGATAACAGCAATAAAACTAGATAACAACATGAAAACGAGATAACAACATAAAAACAATATAACAACAATAAAACAATGTAATAATATTAGGGAATTTGTTCAATATGGGCACCTTGAACTTCAATACATTTTCTGAAGTTCTCTAAGCATCTGCGCTGTACTCTAAATAGCATTTGAGGGTCATTTTTAATGGAGTCGGTGGACACAAGTATGCGGTCTAAAAGCTCGTTTCTGGTATTTACAGGCGTTTGATATATTAAACTTTTAAGATGGCCCCAAAGAAAGAAATCAAGTGGATTAAGATCGGGAGAGCGAGGTGGCCATGGAAAAGGACCACCGCGACCGATCCATCGGTTAGGAAATCTGTCGTTTAAAAAATTTCGTACAGCTCTACCAAAATGAGGAGGTGCACCATCATGCATTAGCCACATATTGTTTCGAATATTTAAAGGAACATCTTCCAATAATGGGTTAAGATGTTCTTGCAAGAAAGTTAGATATTTATCGGCATGTAAATTTCCATCAATGATGTAGGGTCCAATTAAAAAATTGCCGATTAGTCCAATCCATACATTAATCATAAATTAACTTGATGCTTAGTTTGAAGAATAGCATGTGGATTTTCATCACTCCAAATATGCATATTATGAGCATTAAAAATACCATCACGGGTAAAGCCAGCTTCGTCACTAAAAAGAATCTTTGCTTATGAACGTTGGGTCATTTCTTTGTTCTTCCCAAAAAGCTGAGGAAAAATTCACACGAGGAATATAATCAGCTTCAGACATAGCGTGAACTTTCTGAATATGATAAGGGTGAAGTAATTGTTCCTGCAAAATGTCATTTACTATAGTTTTAGTAATGTTAGATGCCGACGATAATTTTCGGATACTGGTACTTGATTTCTTCTACCAACTGTAGTATCAGTTCTTCTGCTTCGACAGTTCTTCTTTGTCTTGGTCGTCCGACTCCACCGGGCTTTGGTTTTAATGATCCTGAGAAAAAAAGCATTTAAAGGAATAGTAGTAAAGGTTTGTACTCTTTTGGAATACCAGTTTCCCGCAAACTTCTATCAACTCTTTCCAAAGTCTCGAAGGTAATGCTGCACAGCTTGTGCACATTACCTTGGCAAGCTATACATTAGATGCATATCTGCATATTCATCATTGCTAAAGTTATCCATAACGGTTATTTGATAATTAATTGAGTAATAATAACGGTTATTAGTTAATTAATTGAGTATCCAATTAATTTACTAAAAAGAACGCTCAACAAAAACGGTTGGCCGTCATCATTGACACATGCACTTAAGCTTGTTACACACTATTCGTGTTGACGAAACAAAGTCATCAGTCAACGAACAGTGGGAAGCGGGTTTTATAAAATCTAACTAAAACTCAAATTTTATCTAAATAAACTTTTAAGCTCAAAATAAAAACATATAGGTGCGACAGAAGTGACTTGTTTATTTTCTGTTCAATGGCTGACTATTTTTAATAAAATTTAATTTTCTCCACAACGGTGCAAGATATCGATTAAGATAAAATATACCTTTTTTGTAGAAAAATGATGAAGGAATTAGACGATCACAGCAAAATATCAATTTTTTTAAAGTATGCAAAAATACATACCATAAACGAAAAAAAAATGTCCAACCCTGTATAATACAAAGGAAATGAACAAAAATTTACATAAGAAGAAAGAAGCACTACTATGAGCTTATTAAATTTACCAAATGTCGTTGTGACCATGACAACCGTTTAACAGCTATGAATTATATTATCTTTTTTTTTCTAACTTTGAAGGTTAATAACTCGGTAACGAAGCAAAATAGAAAAAATTTTATATGAAGTACTAATATTTTTTTGACATCCTCTGTATGTCCTATCATTTATGACATGACCTTTCCGGACACCCTGTATAACTTTCATTCTATCTTTAAGTTTATTCCCATTATTTTTTTGTGTCACCCTGTAGTTATATACTTAAAATAAAGAAAATTTGTATTCCTCCAACGTTTGTCTATATGTTTTTCCCAAATTTTTCAAACATAATGAATTTAATTAAAAATTACCCCTCGTATATATGCATTAAAACATGTTTTAATAACAAGATTTGCACTGTCTTTCTGAGATGCAACTTTAAAACGTTTCTTTCACTTAGTATCTAAAATGGACTTCGATAAGTTACTGTGAAAAAAGTTGTTATCTTTTCGATTTTTCCGGGAAATTATTAAACTATTGTTTGGGTGCAAATCAATTTTTTTTCCCAAAAAAAATTGTTATAACTGTTTTGTGTCGGGTTCAAAATGTACTATAATTCGAGTTTGTTTCAGCTGCTTGAATAAAATACTTCAAGAAAATTAGGTAAAAAATTTAATTTATTATTTAGAAAAAAATATTTTTTATCACTTTTTTGACCTTTTCGAATTTTTTAAAAATAGTAAAAAATTTTTTCATCTCCTCCGTAGTTTAGGCTATAGCGGTATTATTGTAGATGAATATTATTTTTTATTTTTTCGCGTGGTAACCTTTTAAATGAATCCCTGTATAGCGCCTATATCTATTTTTACTAATACCCTTTATTTTGAACAATTAATCACCACCTAAAATTTTTTGCATTTCTTCAGAAGCATCCTACTTTTTAAAATGACTTAAAGTGGGTTTAATTTCTCAAAACCTTAGGTAGATGTCTGCCAGCACATAAATTTTGGTACAGTTCCCGTTAGCGAAAAAGTGAAAGTTCCTTAAGCAGTTCGGTCTGTTGACCCACAAAACGGATCTCAACATTTTAGTCTTCATTTAAAATGAATAGCGTTCAGTATTATTGTTTACACGTTTTTAATTTTATGCAAATCGCGTTTCGTATGTCTCTTTTCGAAAATCTTTACCTAATATAGATGCAAGTATTTTTTCCATTTTTATTATTCGGTTTTCAAAGCGTATTCTATCTAATAGACTTTGTTGATAATTACTTTTTCTTGCATTTTTATGGGTGTACAGGGTTTTTGATTATATTTACGCTCGGGCCTTTATTTTTGAAGATAAAAAAAATGTTTTATATAAAAATTGTAGGCCTTTTTCCATTTATCTTTTGAAAGTATCAGTAAAAATATATCGCATTAAAAAATGGAAAAAATTTAAATAATTCAACTTTTTTAAATGGAACACCTCTGGATATTATGAGCTACAACAAATCTATTTTTCTGATTTCAAATTATATATTGATGATATTTGTGAACCGTTTTGAGATATTTTAGCTTAAATAAAAAAATAAATTGCAAAAAAATCATACGGATATCAAGAAAGCCACGAAAACAATAAAATTGTTATGTTGTATAAATTTATAATTTAGTTATTTTCTACATATCCTCCTTGATTTTGGATCAATTTAAAAAAAAATTTTCCCTCATTTTAATATTAACAGAAGCGGAAATAGATTGCTGATAATTATTATTTAAATTAAATATTTCATCTACTATTCTTTGTCTTAGAACGTTAAGATCTAGAGGCCTATTATAATATACCCTATTTTTTAAACATCCCCACAAAAAAATATCTAGAGGATTTAGGTCCGGGCTGTTCGCTTGGCCATCTTATAGTACCATGACTACCATCCAAAGATCATAACGGTTGTTAACATAATTTGTGACAGGCATGGTATTATGGGGTGGAGCGCCGTCTTGTTCCAAATGAGGCGGTTATATTGGCCAATGGGTAAATCCTCCAAGAGATGTTCAACTTCTTTTGAAGTAGATTCGTATATCGCTCCCCGTTTAAGTTTCCGTCTAAAAATATCGGACCAATTATCTTATTTCCAAGTATCCCACACCAAACACTCAGCGACCTACGGCCCTGAATCCTAACCTGCTGAATTTGGTGAGGGTTTTCTCTGGACCAATAATGTTTATTCTTGCGATTAAACATTCCTGCTGTATTGAAGGAAGACTCGTCGGTGAATAGAATTTTGTTTAAAACTCTGGATCCTGCTGCATAAGCCTAGCTATTTCCAATGGTATTGAAGTCGGTCACACATGTTTTGTTCGGAAAGATTCTGGACGGGCATAAATTTATAGGGATGAACTTTGTAAAATTTTAAAGTTGAATGAATTTTATAATCTGTTTTATTTAGTTCAGAAGCCGCATCCGTGATTGATCTTTCAGGATTTTCTAAAATTATTAAAAGTAATTAGTGCTACTCCCATAGAAAAAGTATAATAATTACCTTGAAATAAAACGAGAATATCCAAATCTTGGTTTTCATTTCGTACTAGAGTCCTTTTCTTTCTTTTTAAGGTTTTTCTTTCACTAAACTTTCTTACTGTATATCTAATAGTGTCTTTAGATGGTACCCGTTGTTGTGGATATAATAAGTGATATTCCCTTTGCACTGTTTTCACATTATTATTGTTGCCATAAAAAAAGACGCACAATAGCGAGTTTTTGTTCTTCTGAATAGCCCATCGATAAAAAAACAATATAAATAATTCTTAATAGTTAAAATGATAAACTTCAACTTTATACAACATGGAGACGTCATATTTATCAAACATAAATCATAGCAATTTGATTGTTTCATGGCTTTCTTGATAGCAATATGAAATTTTTTTTGCAATTTATTTATAATTTAAGCTTAAATATCTCAAAAACGGTTCACCCAAATATCATCAATGTATATATATTTGAAATCAGAAAAAAAAGATATTTCGTTGCAGCGCATAATATACAGGGTGTTCCATTTAAAAAAGGTGAAGTTGCCTATATTTTTCCATTTTTCTTATCGAGATATTTTTCACTGATACTTTGAAAAAGATAATATGGAAAAAATCATACAATTTTTATATAAAACATTTTTTTCGATCTTTAAAAATAAAGGCTCCAGAGGCGACGTAAATATAATCAAAGACCCTGTACATGTAAGTGCATAATATTTGTGTTTGGTTTTTATCTAGGTTAAAATGTACTTTTTCATATTATTAAATGGTAAGTTTTATTTTTATTTAATATGCAGTTTTTTTTTTTAAAACTATATAATGAGTATTTAAACAATTTATTGTCCCTAAATCTATTTTTAAAAAAATTTTGGGGAAAAGTGTCGAATAGGGTTTTCTGTCTTTTTTTTAAATAGTTACTGTTTTTCCCCAAAAAACAATACCAGTGGCGCTGACCCCAAAATTAATAGGGTAAACTACCCAATTATTGGCACCTTTTTAAAGGGGGAAAAATTTTATTTTTATTCTTATAAAAATTAAAATTTATGGAATAAAGTAATGGTTGATTTTTTTTCCCCAAAAAGAAAAATGTCCAAAAAACTGAACAATAAGAATATTTTGTTTTTTTCCCCAAATAAAAAAAAAAAATAAAAAAAAAAAAAAAAGTTGACAAATTTCCAATTGGGCCCAAAACTAATTGTTGGCACTAAAAAAAACCCAATAATTGGCACCCCATTTTCATTAGAAAAATTTAAAAAAAAGAGTGTTTAAAAAAAAAATTTTTTACAAAAAAATGTTTTTAGCATTTATTTAAACAATACAAAAATAAAAACATATAGGTTAATTTGTGGGGTGGCAAATAACACAAGATATTAAAAAAATTAAAAAAAAAAATTTTAAAAAACCCGGGGAAGGGGGAATGAAAAAAAAAAAAAAATTGGGTTAAATGAAAATATTAAAAACAGAAGAAAAATATTTGCTTTTTTAATTTTTGGGAACGTTATTTTTAAAATTTTTCCCTTTTAAAAAAATAAATTTCCCCCACGGAAAAAAACCCTTTTTTTCACCAAACTTTTAAAAAATGATAGGATCTTGTGCAAAGTGAATTTTTCCCCAATATTAACTGATCTAATTTAAAAATGTCCAAATGAAGAAAAAACCCTTTTTTTTAAAAAATTTTTTGGCTTACAATATCTTCGTAAAATTTTTTTTTTCCTTTTTCTTCAAAAATTAATTTAAAAAACAATTTTCTTATATGACTTTCTTTTTTTTTTAGTATTTTGTATATAATTATCTTCTTGAGCACTTGAACTTGCTTCTAAATTTGCGTGATCAAAAAATTTATTTTTTTTGTAACATTTTCTTTTTTTTTTTTTTTTTTTTATTGTTCCATTTTTTTTTTTTTAATTTTTTTCCTTTTTTTACTTTTTTTTCCCCTTTTTTTTAAATTTTTTTTTTCCCTTTTTTTTTTTTCCCTCCCCACGCTTTTTTTCCCTTTTTTTGTTTGTTTTCTTTTTTTTTTTCCTTTTTTAAATTTTATTTCTTTTTTTTTCTCGAAGACATTTTTGTAATCTGATGAAACAAAAAAAAATGATGTTCTTGTGGATGTTTTTTTCCACTTCTCCCCGGGGTTTTGGTTTTTTTAAGTAATCGGCTATATTTTTTTCATTAGATGTACGGTCCAAATTTTTTGTCACGATCTGGTTTTTTAAGCTTAAAAACCTCTTCTTTTTTCCCTGTTAACCACATGATCCTCATTTTTTTCTTCATACCCCATTATTTGATTTTTGTAGTTTTTTGTTTTCAGATAAAATCATTTGGGGGTTTTTTTTTTTTTGGTGTGTATGGTATGGAACTTTTTTTTTTAGGTTTGCAGCTTTTCGGGGTTTTTGGTTTTTTTTTTGTCCAAATCATCATTTTTTTTATAATTCCCGTTGGTGGTTTTTTAATATACAGTCATTTTCGGGGAAACTCATTTGCATTTTCTATCGGGGAAAATTTTAAAAACTATTGGCATATTTAGCAATTCTTTTTGAGAAAATTTAAACATTTTCTTCAATTTCATCTACATCATTTAAAAAAGTTCCCCCCCTTCTCAACCTCTACAAAATTATTATCTACTACAAAAATATTTTTATCATTGTTTGGTTTTAACTCAGAGTAAAGTTTCCCAAATACGTTAAAATATTTTACAATCTTCATGTTTTGTTTCCATTTCCCCTCTTGAAGTTCTTGAAGAATATTGTGTCCTAACATCTTACAGAATAAATCATAATCGTTTTTTTTTAGAACATATTTCGGTTTTTTTGTTCTTTTTTTCTTTTTTTTACCAAGACATTTAAAAAATTGATAGAAAACTGCATTCCATGGAAATAAGCCAGAATTTTTTAAAACCCCTTAACTATAAAAATCGCGTTTAAATTTTTTTTAAAACCTTATCTAAATTAAAAATGATGTTTTCCTAATTGACAATATGGATTTTTCTTTTCCCGCTTAACACTCCATCTTTCCAAAATGTTTTAAAAAGGGAAAAAAAACATCAGCCGGTTTTTATTATTCTTTGTAGAGTTAGGGTATAATGCCACTAAAATTATTTGCAATTTTGGGGCACCCACTAAGCTCGTAAGTGAGATGTGTTGCATGACCATCAACAAAAAGAATGACTGGAAACACAATATTTTGTTTCACAAGATTTTTTTTAAATATTTCTTTGATATAATCAATAAAAACTTCTGATTTCATCCAGCCATTTTCAGTGGAGGCCAAAACCCCGTGGTCTGGAACCCCCATCTGACACAATTTTTGAAATTCTCTTGTTGGGGAATATTATTAGGGGGAGTCACGTCACCGGAGGCAGAAAAACTAAACATCACGGTTAGATTTTGCTTGGCCTGTCCTCTGTCAACTTCATAAACATTTTTTTTGGATTTGGCGGCTAAAACTTTTCCCAAAACTTAGGGCAGAACAAAAAAAAGGTCTCGCCCCTTGTATACTTTTTGGGGGGCTTCTAAGATGGAAAAAATACCCCTTTTTTTTAAAAGGACGTTTCGATATCAACAAACCATTTTTTAATGTCATTTTCAGAAACGTTAGATGATGCGTTTTTTACTGCCTCTGGTGTTCGATGATTTAAAAACGGGGTGTCGATTTAGGAATGATTACCCAGTGGTTACCTACAAAGATTTTTTAAATTGGGAGTATTTTTATTCATTTTTTATATGGATATAAATACTACTAAACAAAATCATGATAGAACAAATACCGGGGATATTAGTTTTAAAAAAGGGTTGGGGCGCTTATCACATCCAAAAAATTTTTTTTACGAAAATCTGCAAATCAATTTTCCCCTTTGGGGAAACCTTTTTTTGACTTTCGAGAATCCACTCAACGAGGTTGCCGTTTTCACTCGGGGAAAAATATTCGGCCCAGGTCAAATTTTTTTAAAATTTTGCTCCCAATCGGAATTGTAGAGTAGATCTGGGTATCTGGTACTTTTTGAAATGGACTTTTTTGGCCCCATTTTTGTTTTCCCCCCCGAGCTTTCTGAATTAGTTCTTCATCATATTTTTTTGGTTTTTTTCTATTTTTTTTTGTAATTTTTCCCATCTATAAATACATATATTTTTTTTAAAATCTATGTTACCTTTGGTAATAATAAACTATACCCCCGAAAAAACCAACAATATGAATTAGAACTAATTTTGGGGTATACCTGTAGTACCAAAAGCTAATAAAATGGGGTGCCAATAATTGGAACAAAAAAAAAAATTATAATTTTAGCTGGCATGGATCCCCGGAAAATTGCATTATTCAATACCAATAATTGGCACCCCAAAATATGATTAAATTTTTTGGTTAGAATGGTTTAAACTATTTTTAAAATTTAATTCGAGCTTTGTCTATAAAATTTTTAAAAAAATACCAAAATCAGATTTTGTCTATAAAGTTGAAATAAAAAAAAAAATTTTCGCGCACCCTTCCTTGACGCTAAGTTCTCGGGGAATTTTGGTCATCACAAAAAATTTTCCCCTGTACTTCCACAAAATGACAGAAATGAAGCGTCAATGACGATTATTGGGCAGGGTTTTCCCTTTTCCTTTCATTTTTTAAAAATTTATTTTAGCTTTAAGTGGGGAATTTTTTTTAAAATTAAAGAAAACTTGTGGGGGTGCCAATATTTGGTCGAGTGCCAACAATTGGGATTTTTTCCCCATCCCCACCTTTTAAATTTGGGAAAAAAAATTTTAAAGGGATATAAACATAGATTCGGAAATGCTTTTTTTGTAAGATACAGGGTGTTAAACTTTAAAAAAAAAAAACGAGTTTTTATTAATATCTTAATTTTTTTTTTATCTGATTTTTTAAAAAATTTGGTTGGGGGGTTTGTTGAAAAAAAGGGGTTAATTTTAAATTAAATTTAATTAGTGAGATCAGGGGGTGGTGGTGTGGAATGCATCTTTTGGGAATATTATTGTCAAAAAAAAAAAAAATACACCACTGACCTTTTTGCAACTTTTAGATTTTTTTTGGGTAAAAAACGTTAATTACAACTTTTTTTTTTTTTAATATTTTTACGTAAATTCAGTTTTCCAGAAAAAAAAAAAACCGCCAAATTACATATTCCTGGATCATACAAGATACCAATTTTTCCCGAGTTTTTAATAATAAGTATATTTGGGTAAGGTTTGAAAAAATCTTTTTTAAGAAATTATGACTTATTTTCCTAAATATTTTTTTAAAAATTAAATCATATTTATGAGTTTCTTTTTTTCCCCTTTTTCTTTTTTATTAAACTTTATTTTAATAAAAAAAAATAAATATTCTATAGTAATAGATTTTTTAATTGTTTTAAGTATACATATATTATTTAAGTATGCAAATATAGTCTATTTTTTACAGTTTTTCAGAGCAATATATTCATATAATTTTCTTTTTTTTCCCTTTTTCCCTTTAATTAAACACCAAAAAACTCTTCACAATTTAAGGGGGGAATTTTAATCTTGTACTTATTGATCTGTTCGGTGGTTTTTTTTTTGGTGATTGATTTCTTCAATTGCTAGGTCGTAGTCTACTTTAAGTAACCTCCCCGCAAAAGGGGGCAATACTTCCTGTCGATGTCTGCTGCAGTCCCAGTTTTGGGTTTCCCCCCGTGCCTTCTTGAGTTTCTGGTAGGTTTCCTTGAGGAACATCTGACTGGTTAATGGAATTTCATCCTTCGCTTTCTTGTTTGTTGTTTGGGGATTTGTAATAAATTTTTTGGAACACATCATCAATTTTTTTTCATTTTTATGGGGTAATGGCTACCCAATTTTTTGGTTGACCATAATTTCGTTAAGTTTTTTTTTTGACGGTTTTGGCATTTTTTTTTAGCTTAATAAAATTATTTATATTAATATAAAGTTAACTGCGAGACTTGAACTGATATCTGAATTTTTTTAGTATAAAACATTTTCCCTTTAAATAAAAATTCATCATATGCCAAAAGGGCGTTTAAAGTGGGGGCTTTATCTATTTTCAACTAGTGCAAAAAACCCCAGAAATGATATTGAATCCGTGTAATTTTTCTATTTGTACCTTGCCCCAAGTTGAATAAAATAATTTATTCTACAACTCTGATACAGCTTTAAAAGAAAGTGTGTTCAACAATATAGTGCCTACAATAAAAGGGGACTGATGGGATAAAAAATTTTCTTAGGTAAAAATATCTCGGGTATTGGAAATTTTTAAAGAATGCAGGTCAGGATTAAATTTAAAAAAAATTTTTTTAATAAAACCCCAAAAAAAGGATATTCACAATAAAATTTAATAAAATTTTAATAAAAATTTAAATTTACTTTAAAAATTTTATTCAGATTCACTGTCAGTGTCGTCTACATTATAACAATAAATTATTATTTTATAATAACATTTAAATATCGATATAAAATTTAAATACATATAATAAATTTTTCAATTAAAATTAAAGTTATAAGGAATATAATATGTTAGTTCAATTTATATATTTTCAATATATCAATTCAGTTTCACTATCACTATCGTCGTCTACATTAATTATAAGGGGGGTTTTATGTTAGTATGAAATGCCCTTAGAATCCTCCACTTTTTAAAAATGGTTTATTGTTCTTTTCCAACAATCAGCGTCTGGGTCATCTATATTTTGCCGGATTTGCAATTTCAGAAGGACATAATGTAGGTGTAGTATTTTTGGGGCCGGGCTTTTTTCTTTAGTTTTCTCCACATATGCTCAATCGGGTTGAATCCGAAAGGAGGAAGAGAAGAACATGTCCTTTGGGTGCTGCAATTGTGTCACATACAAAGCTTTTGTATGTTAAATGCCCTTGAACCTCTAAAAGCTGCGTTTTTTTATCCTTCTTCAAAGTAGATGTTTTTTTGGGAAAAAATTCCTGGGTTTTCCCCTTTGTATTTGAAAAACCTGGGAAACCCTTTTTCAATTTGGGGCTTGGGAACTGGCATTGTCCTTATGACACTATGCGGGGAATTTTGGCAGTAAAGTGTTTTCGAACCAATCTTCGAACAATTCCGGGATCTTGGTGGAAACCAACGACGAATCTTTAATGTTCTTGCCGAAAGTCCCAAACGTTTGGGAAACCAACCATCTTCTGATCCAGCATAATAATCTGATCCGTTTTCCTTTTTTCGATGGAGCTTTTTTATTGGGATCCACGTTCCACGGTCCATCCTTTTCGGGTACATATACCAGGTCCATCCAAAAGA